>PVJS01006556.1:0-42550 GCA_004027185.1 Glis glis | reverse complement strand
TGTCTTGCATTAAAAAACAGGTCTAACACTTCTGAAACCTTGGAGATGGAGACAGAGATGTGATTTGGGCAAAATTACAGTGGTGGTTCATTTGAATAGTGCTTCTGAAATTCACAGTGATTTTCTTTAAGGAAATGAAAGTTCAGATGATGATTGTAATGACACAGTGCAAAGAGTATCCAAGAATAGGAGAAACAATTTGCCTGTGAAATCCAATTGATGAGCCAGGCCTGGTGGTGCATGCCTGTAATCCCAGTACTTGGGAGGCTGAGACAGGAAGATAGCAGGTTCAAGGGCAGACTCAGAAACTTAGCAAGGCTCTCAGCAACTTAGCATGACCCTGTTTCCAAATAAAAAAATAAAGTAAGTCTGGGGGTGTAACTTGGAGATAGAATGCCCTTTGCTTCAATCCCCAGCACCACAAAAACAAACAAACAAATAAACAAAAAAAAATGAAAGAAATCCAGTTGATGGTCTATTGAACAGGAGGCAACTGTGTATGTCCTTGTAAGAGATGATGTATTAGAAAGCACCTAGACTTTAGGGGATCTTGGAAGCCTTGCCTGTCGTCCTTTAGATAGATGTTCTCGCCTTGCCTGAAGTTGTTCTTGTACAGTACACTTCAAAGCCACATCTCTGAGATTTGGATGAAATGGGTTCTCTGTAGTTTCAGGGGAGTGAAAATGATCCTTACCTATTAAAGCAAGGCAGTGCTTTTTAATGACATCTTGGAGGAACTAGAGTCAGGATGAGGAACCAGTTCCTCATCTTGGAGGATCAAGAGTCACACAAGAAGTGAATCGTGTTACACAAGAAAAGTGTGTTCAAAGTTGTACAATTATTCTGTTTCATTTAACAGGTATGTATAAGTGACTTACTATTATCAGGAACTCTCATAAATGCATTATAAATACTAACTCATTTAGTAAGGAATACAGAAATTAAAACAGCCACGGGCTCCCCTCCATTGAGTAGGAGGGCTGGGAGACACAGGCAATGCAACTTTAGATTGAGTGTGAAACTCCCCACCATGCTACGGTGTCTCTCTACTCAATAAAGAACTCTAACAATATTTTTTTCTGATTTTTAATTTTCTTGTAATTACATTAAGAATAAAAACCCATATCTTAGTTTTCCCTCTCAGTTGAAATAATGAATATAAAAGAACTTTGTAAAGCAACACTATAAGCCAGGCACACGCCTGTAACCCCAGTACTTGAGAGAATGAGATCACAGTTTCTAGGACAGCCTCAGCAAGTAGCAAGACTCTCAGAAACCTAGTGAGGCCTTGTTTTAAAACAAGAAATAAAAAGAGCAGGGGTGTAGTTCAGAGGTAGAACCCCTAGGTTCTACACACTCGCACACAAAAGTAGCACCACATTCATAATAACAATTCATTATGATTGTAAACATTCATTAACCTCTCATGCTATATCAAATATATTGTAAAGGATTATATATTAGCCATTTAATTTGATATAACAATCCAGTGAACTTAAGTCTATGATATACCTATTATACAGATAATGGATTTATATCCTATTTACATTTAGTGTTTATATACTTAGAGTTGCAGTATTAAACAGAAGTATTTCTATATGTAGAAACTTTTAAGAATGGTGTTAGCTACTTGTATGTTACCACTAGTTCTAAAGTGTTATAATTAATGCTACTACCAATAATTCGATCCCAAGTTTCTCTACTGATTTGCTTTTAGCAATAATGTTAGATCAGAAATAGTATTGTTTCTTTAATAACTTTTTCATTGGCACACTGGCACACTTTCTTGAATGGAAGAAAAAGTAATGAGAGCAACTAGAATGCTGGAAGTAGCATATATATATATATATATATATATATATATATATATATTGTATGTCATTATATTTATATTATTGTGTCACATAAGATAAATTATTCTGTTAAATATGTACTGATGGATAAAAAGAAACATACAAATGTGAAGATAACCCCTGTTCCTTTTTTCTTAGTCCACTTTGTGCTGCTATAACAGAATATCTGAGACTAGTAAATTTATAAAGAAAAGAAATACATTTCTCACACTTTCAGAGATTCAGGAGTCCAATGCCACTCTGCCAGTGTGTGATGAGGACCTTCTTTCTGCATCATAAAGTGACAGAAGGTGAGAGGCTCAGAGTAGGGGCGAGGAGAGAGAACCAAGCTCACTTTTTAAATAAAGCTACTCTTACAATACTGAACCTAGTGCAGTGATAGCAACATTAATCCACTCAGGCCTCTTAAAGTCCCCACCTCTCTACACTGTCGCAGCACATGAACTTGGGGTGGACACATTCATTTTTTTTTTTATGGCACCGGGGATTGAACCCAGGGGAGTTCTACCTCCGTGCTAAACCCCCGGCCCTATTTTTTATACTTTATACTTCCGGGTCTCACGAAGTTGTGGAGGGCCTCACTAAGTAGAGAGAGAGACAGAGAGAGAAAGCTGAGGCTGGCCGCGAACCCGGATCCTCCGGTCTCCGCTTCCCAAAGTACTGGGATTACAAGCGTGCGCCACCACGCCCAGCCTGGGTGGACACATTCAAATCACAGCTTCCTTCCTTTATGAACTAATACCCTTCAAGGTGCAGCATTTTTCCATAGCCCTGCTTCTCTAGTATTTCTAAGCCTACCATCTGCCTATCTGGTACTTATATCAATTTTTATTGATCTTTAATATAATATTGAATGTCAGGTAATAATATTGAATGTAATAATGTTGAATGTCAGACAGCTTATAGTCAAACCTATGATAATTGTCAAAGACCTATTGTATCCTAATTTGATTTTATTTAAATAATTTTTGTTTTAACCAACATCTTAAGGACCAATACATATATTTTTAATGTGCCAAGATAGGTTTTGAGAATATACTCACACTATTCATACTCTAGTTGGGAAGACAAGTCTGTTTTGCATGGTTTGATAAGCACAAGAATAGAAGAAAGTCTATATTCAGAGATAGCCCTCAAAGAGAATGTTTAAATCAGTTTGGACAGATAAAGGAATGCTTCCCTCAGGCAGTGATAATGGGCTGAGACTCAGTGAATGAACAGTCATTTCATATATGTTTAAAAATATAATACCAAACACACTGTTTGCTATAGTATGCTGAATTTTTGATTGAAAGTAACATTATACAATATTTTTCACTAACCTTCCTTTGGGACAAATAATCTCTTATGAATCATTTTTTCCTCAAAAATTATGCAAACATAGAGGAATCCAAAGTCAGGCACTCACTTTAAGAGGTTTATGGAGAGCCAACTTGATGCCCACTCCCTTTGAAACTCTGAAGTCACTGGGATTTAAAGAGGGGTTGTGAGAGACTAAAGGAGGCACAAAAAGAGTAGGGCTTTCTCGGTCCCTCTTTCTTCCTAAAGAACCTAATAAAATAAAACTTAAAAATATCAAAAACTCAAGATTCTCCTTCCTATCACTTTTCAGTTGCCTCCAAATTTATTTTAAGATCGCAAATCAATTCATGTTGTTCCTCTGCATAAACACCTCTAGTAACTCCAAGTGTCCTGGATTTACCTCTCAAGAACATGGTGTATGGAACTATTGCAAGCTGGTTCTCAGCACCGTTTTCTTCTCTTCCCACATACTCCATGCCATAGTCACAGTAAACTTTAAATGGCTCCCTGCGTATGCCATATCTTTTCCTCACTCTGTGCTTTTTTGCACCTGTGCTGAGCACTCTTCCTGGAATGCTCTGACTACATTTTTCCTGATAAAATTATTACTATTTTAAGAAAAAAATAAAGTTTGTATATCATATCTTTTCATATTGTATCGTAGTTCTTGAATATGCTGTTTTATGCTTTTTAAAATCTGATTGGTTTTTTTTATAATCTTAGTTCTGGTATTCCATTGACCTATCTTTAAGTTCACTGATTTCTTGATCTTGTCACATCTACTCATAAGTCCGTCAAAGGCATTCTTCCTTCCTGATAGTGTAGATTTGATTTCTAGCATTTCTTTTCCATTCTTTTTATTATAATTTCTATCTTTCTGCTTATATTATCATCTGTTTTACATATTATCTGCGTTTTTCCATTAAAGACCTTAACGTATTAATCATAGTTACTTCAAGTTCCCTGTCCAATAGACTCAACATCTGTGTCATATCTGAGCCTGGTTTTCATGATTGCCTTCTCTCTTCTGACTGCATTTGTCTTACGTTTCCTCATTCATTGTAATTTTTTTGTTGTTGTTTAAAGCTGAATATGTTGTATTTGGTAATAGGAACAGAAATAAGCAGGACATAAGTCTGAGAATTTATGTTAATTTTGGTAGGTGCTGATCTGTGTTTAAAAATTGTTATAAAGTTAAAAAACGGAGACTTCAATTTCCTCTGGTGTTCTTGGTTTTATCTGCCCTCTCGTCTTTGAGGGCTTCCCTAGGAAGTGTTACCTAGAAAGAGTCTGTGTCTTGCATCTCTCTTTCCTTCCTTCCTTCCTTCCTTCCTTCCTTCCTTCCTTCCTTCCTCTTTCTTTCTTTCTTTCTTTCTTTCTTTCTTTCTTTCTTTCTTTCTTTCTTTCCTTCCTTCCTTCCTTCCTTCCTTCCTTCCTTCCTTCCTTCCTTCTTTCTTTCTCTCTCTCTCTCTCTCTCTCTCTCTCTCTCTTTTTTCATTATAGTCTGAGAGTGACAACCTCTAACCTCTTTTACATTGGAGTTGAAATTTGAAGTTAAAGGTTGTTGTCTTTTTGTGTTTTGTTCTGTGTGTGTGTGTGTGTGTGTGTGTGTGTGTGTGTGTTTACTTTCCTTATACTGTTGATAAAAGTAACTATTCACTGTGGTCTTCATACAATTTATATTAACAAACTGCCACTTAACCAAACGTATTAGACTTCTTAGTTGTTTATAGAGGACATGCCTGTTTATTTAATGTGGAATAAAGCAAAGTTCTCATTCCCAAATGAGAACCAGTGGAGGTGATTCATCGAGACCATGCATGGAGTTAGCCCACCTCATGTGTATTTGGTGGGTACTCCAAGGCAGGCAGAGGAACATGAACTCTTCGTGGTGAATACGAGGAAGACTTCAACTAATCTCAGATTGGATTGGAGGTTGTTGGCATGGGAAAACTGCACATGGGTTAACAAACAAGAAAAACAACTTCCGTGATTGGTTTCAGGAACATATGGTGGCTTTCTTTAAGTTGGGCCTGGCTAGGAACTGGGGCAAAAATTAAGGAAGCTTGCAGTCATTGACTAAGTCTTGGCCACTCAGAGGTTATTGCTGCAGAGGTCATCATTGGGCCTCCTTTACTGCTTCAGGCTGAAGTTCAGTGGCCCATTTTTATATATGTTCTGGTCATTGTCTGCTTTTGTGCTTGGTTTCTCAGTGAACCTCACCCGTCTCTTTAAGGGCAGGATCTTTCATCCCAGTGACTAGTCCATAGATAGAACAAAATACATAAATTCCCAACATAAATTTGCTGAAGACACAGATTAATTAATTACTACCTCATTTTATTGTCAGAATAACTTCACAAGATTTCCAAAATTAAGACTAATGTACCAATTTCTTTTAGATTAAGAAACTAGGACCCATATAATTATATGCCTTATATTGAGTTTATGGATTATAAATGCTAAAACAGAGCATAGTCAATTTTGGCTTTTAGTTCATGGTGAATATAGCTTTGTTTTTCATACAATATCTTTATTATTTATCCTCGATCATCCATCTTACAATTAGTGCGCACTCTTTTTGTGCCAGTCTTCATGTTACATGTATTCACTTTTATTACTTAGCCTTAGTCTAATAAAATCTTAATGATGCTTATATTTTAATTTTATAAATAAATCAAAGCAACTTTTAACTTCACAAGATTTTATATCCATTTTTAATTATAAAATGTATTTGATTATTCACATTAAATATTGTAAGCATTAATACAAAGCAGAATTACATATTATCCTTGACCTCGATTTTTTCCTATCGTAATTTTCTTTGTACTTTTATTATGGTAAACACTGTCTGTCATATAGTAAACTTCAATAAAGTCATCTACTCGATATCTGTAGGATATCATAATAAAAAGGATATCTACCTTTTTTATTAGATATTTTATTAGATATTTTCCTTCCTGATTATAATTAGGGCAGGAGGTTTACTTCTTAGCCTCCTCTCCTAACTATTATACCTTTCAGATTCCTCGAATAATGCAAACCATGAAAGATTGCTCAAGGCAACAACAATCACAATCTAAAACATGCTAGTTACAGTGATGTTGTCTTTACTGGTAGTTTTTTTAGCCTCTGGATACTCTTCATGACCATTCTTTATTAAAATAAGACTGATATAAGGAAGTTGGAAATATTTATTTATCTGTTGTATAACTATAACTTAGAACACTGTAAGGGCTTTTCTTTTATTAGCTGAGTTTGTAGAAGATATCCCAGGAGAGAGAAGATTGTAATACTAATAGCAAATATAGACCAACAAATTCTCATATCAATTGATTTGTTTTCAGATCTGTAAAAGAAATCACCAATTCTGTGGAACCCTGGGGCAAAAAAGTGGTATAAAAATGCAAACATTTTGAGCAAAAACAAATAACAAATAAAACTCAGCCTTGCAGCTCTATTTCACTCAAAAAGCTTCCCCTATAAATTAGAGCAATGTGGTCTCCAGAAAAGCTTGTCTTTCACTCCCAAAGGTTAAATGACATTAAATTTCAACAAACAGGAGAAACTGTAATGCCTGAGGACTGTCCTTGATCAAATATCCAGTACTCATTCCATTTATTGTAAACAGGTAAAGTCTGGTTAATTTTAGATGGATTGAAACAGCAAGAAACTTGAATATGAAATTCATGCTGAAAAGACTGCTCCTGCAGGCACACTCAGAAAAACAAATGGCTTTTATTTTCAGTAGGCTCAATAGTGGTTATAGGGAAGCAAAGGGAGAAATAGAAATGTAGATGGACCAGAGATAGAATATATGACAATATCTTTTTGTTTAAAAAAGGTTGAATTTTAAGGCCAAGATGTTTTAAGAAAGAAAAAAAAAAACCCACACAGTCACAAAACCCAATAGTAATTAAGTTCATTATCCCTAACAGAAGAATCTTATTACCCTTTCCCCTGTCTGCCCTTCTTTCTTTCAACTTTAGTCATAGAGAAGGTATGACCCTGAAAATCCTAAGGTAAACTTTCAGAGATGTGAAAAATAGGAGGCATATATTGCTAAAGATCATACATCAACTATGTAATAATTATAGCCCAAGCCTGGTACATATTAAAGAGAAAATAATGTTCAAAAACCAAAATTCTATTCTAAAAGGCAGAGCAAAATGTGCTGAGATTGCAGCAATTCTGCAATGAGAATGTGGGACCTGGTCCATCAGCAATGAGATAAACAAAAATGCTGGCAAGGATGTGGGGAAATAGGAGCTCTAATACACTGCTGGTGGGACTGCAAACTAGTACAGCCGGTATGGAGATCAGGGTGGAGGTTTCTCAGAAGATTAGGAATGGAACCACCATATGAACCAGTGATAGCGCTCCTGGGCATCTTTCCAAAGGAATTAAAATCAGACAATTATAGCAATATTTGCATATCCATGTTCACAGCAGCCAAATTATGGAACCAGCCGAGGTGTCCATCAACAGATGAATGGATCACACAACTATGGTATATACACCCAATTGAATTTTACACAGACATAGAGAAGAACAAAATCATGTCATTTTCAAACAAATGGTTAGAACTTGAGAATATTATAGTAAGTGATATTATCCAGTCCCCAGAAAACGAATAGATGTATGTTTTCTCTAATCTAGGGAAGCTAGAGAGAAATTCAGAAATAAGGGTAACATCAGAAGAGCAGAGGCGCCAATGTAGTGATTGAGGGGGTTTAGGGAAAGGAAGAGAGGGGACAAAGTTGTAAAGAGTGTAAGAGAGTTGAAATAATGCCACGTATGTATACAAGATTACCAATTCCAATCTCAAAGATATGTACGGGGAGGGATGGGACCTGGAGGGAAGTGCTCCAGGAGTTGTGTGCATGTACGTTTCTATCACACTATACCCCAGTATGATGTATAATTACAATGCACCAAATTAAAAAAGTGATGTTCAGTGACATAACTATGTTTTCAATGGCAGAATTTTCTATTCATCATCATTTAAAGATTATCACACACCAGCACATACAGATAGGTAGGTAGATAGATAGATAGACGGATGAATGGATAAATGATGAATCAGAAGCCTGGATGAGTTTATTCCAGTTTCCTAATAGTGTAAAAATAATTGCATTGGCATGTGGAAATCAGCACTCCTGTCCTTTATACGCTCATGGACACCCACAACAAAACACCAACTAATTTATTCTTGTAGTAGAATGGTCCCTCGGACTGTAGACATTTTATACTTTTTTTATTAAGTGTGAAATAAGTCCAAGTACTTGTTATGTAGTTTAATGATAATTGAATCCAAGGACACTAGAGAAATATAGGAAAATGTATAATTACTTTCAAAGAACTTTTGAAAAGACAATGCTTTAGTATTTCTGTTACAAATCCAGTTTAGTTCCTTCTTAGCTGTTTTAATTTGAACAAGATATGTGATCTATTTGAGGTTAGTTTTCTTTATTTTGTTTTATATAGAAGATGAAGGTGCCTTTTACCTTATGAATATGCTGTTGGACTTAAGTGATGTCAAGCAAGTAAAAGACCAATATACATTTTAAAAAATATATGTATATATACATATACATATATATGCATATGTGTATCATATACCCACAGTGATTATTGTCATATTAAAAATATTTAATAATTCTTAACCAGACTTCAATAGTTTCTAAAAGATACTAAAGGGCAATGTCATCACTTAAAGAAATAAAATATAATGGAAAAAGAAGGCACTAAACAGAAAACATGTTAAATATTGTTGTATGGTTAAAAAACTGTATACAAAGAAAATCCTTGTCATCTACTTTATCTGGACTAAAATTTAGTTGGTCATTTGTGAATTTTTAAAGATCTTATAGTTGTGAAGTCCTCTTCAGAACATGCTATGACAATTGAGAAAAATAACTGAGGGAACAAAACTAGGAAAACAGATAAAATTGAAGATTACAAAATAAGAAATGGGTGAACAGTAAGGTATTGACAATATTTATAAAGAGAGAGATTCAGATGGTCCACTGAAAATTTCCTTTTCACTGGTTATTGCTTTAATATGAAAGACATTTTATTCTACTAAAGTCCGTAAGTAGAATAAATTTGAAATATTAGATAGGCAGCTGATTCTTGGAAGCTGAAATTGGGCTTTTGCTCAAGATCTAGCCTTCTATTACAGCACTGGCGAAGAACAGAGCAGAATTTGTTCTTTCTGTTACAAAGAAGCAAACATCCCTCTCAACATCAGAGATTTTTTAGCCACATGTTATGTTCAATAATTTTTTATGCTTTATAGGAGAATTAGCTGGATATTGGAAAAGGCACTTTTTTTCCCCTCTTGCCCACTGCAGTCAGCCAGAAAAAAATCAGAATTCTCACTTTGAATTAAAGAGAAAGTCCATGTTGATACCAAATTAGTGTTTTCAAGTTGAGTGAAAATTTTTTGGCTAAAACTTGAGCAATGAAATTATGTTGACCTTCATTGAGAAGAAATATTGAGTCCAAATTCCCTAAATGTTAACTTTTGAACCAAATTAGTGTTTAGAATGATTATAATAATTTGATGTTTCTGCTAATAGTTTTTGTATAGCAGCAGCATATTTGACCTTTTTAAAATGTCAGAAATAATATTTAATATTAATATGCTCCTCAGCCACTTTAAACACTCAGGTAATATTTAATATTAAAAATAATAATCTTGATATTTGTGCTCAAAATGTCATCATATATTGCTTGAAGGATGATTCAATGTCTCTCTAAAATTGATGAATTCAAATATTTCTTGTACAAAGTGCTTGAGGAATTGAAATGGATAAAAGTAATTTATTTTATAAAAATCAAGTAGAATCTACTCAACATAAAGTGAAGTGCAATGAAATCCAGTTGCATTAACGTCATTTTTATTGTGAAACTAACAATAGTTTAGGAAATGAATGGTAGGGAAGAAAATTCTACATCTTTCTTTATGTCATCTGAGGCTCTAAGTAAAAAGTTCAGAGGAATATTGTAAGAGTGAAATGTATGAAAACACTGTTATGCTGAATTTTTGAATGATTTTTACTTTTATATAAACAATATACCTGTATTGTATTATTTTAACTAGTTATTATGATAAGCTGGAGTTGTACACCCTTACCTAAAATATATTAAAATATTAGATCATTTGAACATACAATTTCACCTTATTTTAACACTACTTTGAATGGCAAGCACTTTACATGAGCTAACATATAGTATTCTTGAGCAATACATGCAGAGTATTTAGAAATGTTTTTCTCTTGTACCTGTGTTAGAAAGGAATATTTTTTTAAAAGAAAAATGCCATACAGTGTCCCGTCTGCTACTATTAATATATCAGGAGGCATCTATGTGGCATTTATATATCTCTTCTGAGTCTATGTTGAGTAGGAAAATTAGCCACTCTCTCTAAAAGTGCTTGTGAAGATCAAATGAGAAGCTGATGGTCAATACGTAGTATATAGCTTGGTTCATGATATTTGCTTCATAAGAAGCAGCAAAGATTTTGAGATGCAATGTTGACAACTTGAAAGAATTTAATCATGAAATGACAGACAACCTGCTGTTTGTAACTTATCTTCACACATTAGTAACTGTACAATTTAAGCAATATTGTAAGCTTGTATTTTAGAGGAAAATATCGGTTATGGCGTGGAAAACTGTACTAAAGAAGTTTTTCTGGTCAGTAATGTTCTTCACTACCACTTTGGATTCTTCTTTTCAATATACCAAAGGTAAGTATTTTCTATCAATGAAATATAAGTGGAATTGTTCCAGCCATTTCTAAAGGAAGACTTTGAAAGCTAAGAAACAAGTGACTACCTTCCCTTCCTTTGCCAATGACCACAGTGCTTCAGATTGTATGGAGAACCTACAAGTGTGAAATCATAGTAAAGAATAGATAGAACAGAAGTTAGTTTCTACAAATGTGCCTGTGCAAACATTTGTGGCATTGTCTTAGGGCATGAATGTTAGGTAGGAAGAAAACAGATGTTGAATATTAGAAAAACGTCAAGCCATGTTCTTTGTACAAGTGACTCTATAACACTTATCTGCAGAAAGTTGTGGTTCTGATGATTATTTTAAAGAATGAATTTGAAATCCATGAGATGAATTCAGAAACCAAAGTTAAAAAGCATGTGGAACTTCTACTGGCTGTCATTGTTACTTCAAATAAGATAAAATAAGCCAATTAGAAAACAAGAATGAAAATAAATAGAGAGATGTCATCAATTCAGAGACCTTCAGAATTCAAAGAGGATTCTTAACCCTAAAAGTAACAGGCAAAATAATTACAATTTTAGAGTTAGAAAAAAATTTACATTTAACCTATACAGAAGGGTCAAAATAAGGTTAATAAAAAAGGAAACCATGTGTAGGGAGCAGAATCAAGGACAAATAAGAAAATCACCACCTCATCTGGATTTCAGAATTTCTATACTCCTCTACTTATTATGAAACACTAATTCTTCTCATTTATGAATCAAGAAGGGTTGGGGGATTATTTTAATTATTATATCTTCCATTCCACCATTGACATTCATATGGTAGGAGAGGCAAACAGGCATGCAAGTATCCTAACTTTTAGTTTTTATGTTTCTATAGCTCCTAAAAATCCAAAATGTTAAGTTTGATTCTGTGACTGAGTAAAGATTTGGATAATTTTTCCAATGTTTCCTGAGAGAGTTTTTTTAAATGAAGTAGTCTATGTAATTGTTGAAAAATAAGGTATACATTAAAGGATTGCATTTCCCACTTACTAGAATTAGTTATGGCCAAGTGAATTACCTGGGCCCAAGAAGTATGAGCAGAAGTGGTATGAATTATCCCTGTGTAGAAGCCTCGAAGGGACAATGCATGACCTTCTATATAGCCAACCTCCTTCTACAGAAACCGGGTATGCCAGATGTTGAAGACTGTCATCTTGTTTTAAAGAGTATTAAAAGCTCAGGGCATCCCATTAATACAAGAAAGACAGAAAACATACATTAGAAATAAGCCTTTGTTGATTTATATAATTGAGATATCAGTGTTGTTTGTTAAAATGATTATAATCTATGGTATCCTGACTCAAAATGGGCTAAGAAAAGAGACAAAGAAAAACAAACACAAAATAAATATAAAAGAATGTTACAATAAATAAGCAAGAGACAAAGTAGTCCACAAGAATAATGGCTATGTAGAAAACACCAGAGTAATCTAAAATGTGAAGTTAATTAATTAATTAATTAAAAATTAAGTGATTAATTTCTAAATTTTGTATAGCAGTTTAGGAGTCCTGGGTACTAATATAAAGAGTACAGACAGTCCAATTTTGCTAGGATTTTGGCTGTCCTAGACTGATAGGACAGGAAGTCACCAGGGCAAGGATTTAATTATGTTGGACATTGAGCTT
This sequence comes from Glis glis, assembly GCA_004027185.1. NCBI lineage: Eukaryota > Metazoa > Chordata > Mammalia > Rodentia > Gliridae > Glis > Glis glis. Next base: position 29,977 of record PVJS01006556.1, on the reverse strand, counting down.
TAGAAGTGATAAATCCAGGGGTCTAACCATGTTATTAAAAAGAAGAGAATGATAGGAAGTAATACAAATTAGAGGGACAGAGGGACATTAGTCTAGATGCAGTCTAATTACAGCTATAACCAGACAGATTGAGGGAGATATTCTAAATGTAGAAGATTGTGATACAGTAGGTAATTTTTATTTCGCATTTTGAGATATGTTGGCACCCTTAGAATTCTGTGTAAAATCTAGTGAAATTAATTTAGAATTGTATCTGAAATGCAAGAAAAAGAAGAGAAGATTAGAAACAGAAATTCATGTAAGTTTAAGATTCAAGTAATTTTAAGAAGCTATTTGCAAGTTGCCAATAAATTACTGGATTTGGAGTTGAGACCACCTAGTTTTAAACAAGTTTCTGCAACTTTCTACCTGTAAATTTATGGACAGCAGAACTGTCACTAGTAAGATATTTATGAAATCATGGCAAGGTACTCAGCAAAAGAAACAAGTGAAGTTGGCAAATAAAAAGAAGCATAGGAAATAAACTAGAATTCTATAGGATGCTTCTATATTCATAAAGCAGACAGTCGTAACACAGTATTTATTTTCAGAATTATAGGCCATTAAAGTATTTTGAAAAGATATTTTTAGTGTACTTTTATTGTCATATATTTTGTTAAATCCTCCAGTATTTTTCCTTTATCTTCCCTCCCCTTACTAGCTTATTCCCCATTAAATTATGGATAGGACTTTATTTGTACACTGGGAAAATACAAGATTCCACATATAGAGAGAATTGAAGGACTGACATTTCATTTTTTTTCTATAACTAAATTTGAGCTTTAGTACATTACAAAAATATCTCAGAATGCTGCCTAATTTTGAAGAGCAGGTATAAAAGCAGCAATCACTTTTATCAAAAAAACTTAAGTGATATACTTTGTGCAAAATAAACTGTTAGAGTTTAAATAATTGGGAGCTGAAACCAAAAATATTTTGCAAAAACATTATTCTACCAATATTGGACTAAAATAGTCTGATACATAATTGTCATTCTAATAATGGGATAGTAAAGTTTTAAATAAAGAAAATCTTTATTTATTTTTTAATTACAAAGTAATTTTTATTTACTCACTGAATGTACGGAAAATTAAAACCATTTCCTCAACAATCTATACTTGCTAATTATGAATAAAAAAGTTTTCATGTAAGTTTAATAATGTAATAAGAAATAAACATAATGGTCTTAAAACACATTGCATTATATATATAGCTAATTTGATGAAAAGATAGCTCATCATGGATACCATTCAAAGTTTTATGTAAAAATCATTAAAAATAACTTAATATTGTGCTGTATCCTTTTGGGATATTTTAGAGTAGCTGTGGGTTGTTTTACATTCATAAATGCAAGATAATTATCAACACCGTACAAGCTCAATTCCAGTACATTCCAGACAATAAGTCATACTAATTTTTATTACATAAATACATAAGAATCATAGGTTTTCACATATAATTATTTCTAATGAAAAGGGATTTGTTCTCTTGTCACACAACTAGAGACTTCATTCAATTTGTTTTCATCAAAAAGATTAAAAAAGACAGATGACAGTGTACATTAGGGGGCAAATTGAATAAAATTATTTGATATGAAATTTGGGGACAAGTACAATGCAAAAATAGAGAGACATGCATTTAACCTCGCAAGTATGGGGCAATAAGACTCACATCCAAACTTGAAAAGTCCTGCTGAGAGGATAAGAGTTATAATCACATTTACTGACAGTAAAGGTTGTACATGAACTTTTTGATGCAGCAGCTTGCAAAAAAGGTGAGATTCATTAGATACTTTGCTATTTGGAAACTTAAAACCCAAATCATGCCAAAGAAAAAAAATCATTTTATTCAACAATAAACACATAGATATCAGTGTATTGCAGAAAATAATTATTTTTATGTCTGTCACATTCTGTGAGCCCTCAATACCATACGCTCAAGGTGAGTAGAAATGTTTCTGTAGATCATAACCTCACATTCCGTTTGTCATCTGTCTTCACCTTTCTGGTGACTTGATTCATCTGCAACCTGTTCTGGATGGTCTCTAACCTGCTGTTCTTGTTCAAATTCATGTTTTGCACCTTTCATACCCTACCCCCAAACTTCCTTATTGCTAGATTTTTCATGAATGTTTTCCTGGAATTTCAGGGTTACATGGATGAGATACGAATAGGTGGAGTGGTGAAATGGACAGACAGAATCTTGCAGAAGATGCAGCTGGATCCTGTGCATTAATTACTCTCCCTTTCTAGCCCAGCTGGGAAGTATTGAGAAGTAGCTACTTGTTTTGTTTCTTGAATACTTTATACAAAGTGGGAACAGTCTTCACATTGACAATCCCTCCTCCCCTTCCCAGCGTCTTGTTTCAGTTCTTTGAGTTTATATCCTTGAAATATATCCTAACATTTGGATTTGAAACATTTGACTGGAATTCTGCCATCAGGGAAAGAAAGCTAAAAGAGTTGATGAAAACTGCAAGTAGTGGACAAAGCACTTGATAAATATTCGGTCAATGAAAGAATAAGAATGGAAATGATATTAGAAAGGATTTTGCTACTACTCCTTACTCTGCATTCATTTCAGTCCTTTGGGTTAACACATTCCAGAGTCTCCAAGGAGAAATAGCCCTTTCAATCTTTCAGGGCAGTACTTTGAGGCTGTCCTCACAGAGATAGTAAGAAATAAATGATTTAGCTCATACCAATCAACATATTTTATCTGTCTATCTACATCTATTTTATATTACTCCCACTACACTCCATTAAGGAACAATAATTTAGGTCTTCTTCACTGCTATAACTCTAATACCGAAAATACAATACAGAGTGCATAGTAAATTTATTCAATTTTTTGAACTGATACTATATACCAGGTACTCTTGTGGGTTTGGGAAAAAAAAAGAAAAAATAGACTTTGCTTTTTGAGTTTATAATCTACTTGGGTAAAATCATTGTGTATTATAATGTACAAGAAACAAATAAATATACAAACATATGTATGTATAACAAATATATTTACAAAATTTATAAATATATAAAATCATATATTTGATGGTAAGTCTTACAATGTAATAAAAATGAAGCCAGAGAGAGAATAAAGACTATCTGACAAGGGTGAACCATGATATATACGTATATGTAATACAATGTACATACACATACACACACATATAATACCTTAAACAAGTAATAGGTAAATTATGTTTAACATTTTGAAGATGTTTTTTCCAAATAAGTGAAACACTGAACAAAAACAGTACATTTAAAATAAATATAAAGGCAATAGCAAGTAGAAATTATGAGCAAATAAATACAATACATGAAAACTTGTATTAAAAATACATCTAAGTAAAAGTGACTCAGATAATAAGATTTGGGGAGATTGAAGTCATTGAGATGGTGGAATAGGGAGGCTCAGCCCTCATTTCTCCAGAGAATAACTAATCTGACAACAGTTAATGAACTAAAATAATGTTTTAAACAGTTTAAAATTCATTTAAGGACTTATTTCACTGCAGATGAGAACAAAACGGAGAATAGCAAGATTGAAGAACATAAGAAGAGGAATTTAATATTACCTGTGTAAGTCTCTTCTTCCCCAAAATGACATATATGTATACATGTATAATTTCACAGCTGGATAGATAGATAAGTAGATGTGCAATTAAGATATTGAAAGAGAGATGCTATGAATAAGTGAGTGGGGAAGAATTTTTAAAATAAGGAGGATAATACCTTGGACACCAAGGAACAATGGCCCCGAATCTCTAGGTAGGCTGACTGGCAAAGGTTTTTCCTATCAATTTCAGTCAAAAAGTCTGAGAGAATTGCTTGTTTCTTCAAATATTCAGACATACAAATCTACAACAAAAATGAAGGATTGGGAAACACGATGCAATTAAAGGGTCAGAATGAATCTCCAGAAATTTATTCTACTGAAAACCAGGACGAGAATTTGCCTGACAAAGAATTTAAAATAATATCTTCAGTGTTTTTAACATATATGGCATTTTCTGCATCTACTGAGATCATGGGATTTTTGCCTGTAATTTTATTTATAAGATGAATTAGATTTATTATTTGCCTACGTTGAACAAACCTTGCATCCCTAGAATGAAACTAACTTGCTCATGTTGTACAATCTTCTTAATCTATTTATTTATTTATTTATTTTTTGCGGTACCAGGGATTGAACACAGGGGTGTTCTACCTCCGCGCTACACCCCCGGCCCTATATTTTTATACTTTATTTTTGAGACCGAGTCTCACAAAGTTGCAGAGGGCCTCACTAGGTAGAGAGAGAGAGAGAGCGAGAGACAGGGAGAGAGAGAGTGAGAGAGCTGAGGCTGGCCGCGAACCAGGATCCTCCAGTCTCCGCCTCCCAAAGTACTGGGATTACAAGCGTGCACCACCACGCCTGGCCTTCTTAATCTATTTTTAAATGTGAGTTCTAATAGTTCGTTAAGGATTTTTTTGCATCTGTGTTCATCAGAACAAAAATCTGATGTTTTCTTATCTTGATATGTCCTTATCTGGTTTTGGTATCAGAAATATACTGGTTTCATAGAATGAAATTGGGAGCACCTTCTCCCTTTCTGTTTTATGGAATAATCTGAGGAGAATTGGCATTAGTTCTTTTTTAAATATTGGTTGGAATTCAGCTGGAAACCCACCTGGTCCTGTGTTTATTTTTGTTGTTGTTGTTGGAAGGCTTTTTATTATTTCTTCAATCTCATTGTTTAATATTTTTTTTTTAGGTTTTCTATATCCTCTTGGTTGAATATAGGTAGATTGTATGTGTCTAGAAATTTTTCAATTCTTCTAAGACTTTCCAATTGTTTGAAAAATAAGTTTTCAAAGTAGTTCCTAATGCTCCTTTGAATTTTCAAGCTGTCTGTGTTGATATCCCCTTTTACATTTCTAAATTTGTTAAATTGGGTCTTCTTTCTTTCTTTTGATTTGGCTCAAGTTTTATCAATTTTGTATATATTTTTAAAAAATAAACTCTCTGTTATATTGATCCTTTATATTGTTTTTAATTCTTTATTTCAGTAACTCAGCTCTTAAGTCTTACCAGCCTTCTGGATTTGGAATTTATTTGTTCTTGTTTTCTAGGGCCTGGAGATGCATCATTATACTGTTTATTTGTAATCTATATATTCAATTCTGTAAATTTTCCTCTTAGAACTGCCTTTGCAGTGTCCTAGAGATTTTGGTACATTGTATCTCTATTCTCATTTGCTCAAAGAATTTTTTAAAAGATTCCCCTTATTTCTTTTATGATCCAGTCACAGCTCAAAAGTGTATTGTTTGTTCTCTATGTGTTTATGTAGTGTTTATAATTTTTCTTGCTATTCATTTCTTATTACACTCTATTATGATCTGATATTATATAAGCAATTATACTGATATTTTGTACTTGCTAAGACTGTCTTCATGTCCTAAAATATAGTATATTATGGATAATGTTCCACAAATAGCCGAAAGGGATTAAATTCAACTATTTGATAGAATATTCTGTAAATGTTTGAAAGGTCTATTTGACTTATATTACTTTGCAGGTCTGAAGTGATTTTTCTGACTTTAAGTCTGCATGATCTATGTGTTGGCGAGAGAGCTGTGTTGATATCTCCCACTATTAATGTGTCAGAGTCTGAGAACTTATGTGGAAAATTGTTCATTTTATGAAATTTCGTGCATTCATGTATGAACCATAAATATTTTAATATTGTTAAATATTCCTATTTGATCGTTCCCTTTGCCGGGAGGAAGTGACCCTCTTTGTCTCTTCTGATTAAGTTTTGCTTGAAATCTGCTTTGTTGCATATGAGAATAGCTAGTACTGCTTGCTTTCAGTTCCATGGTTTGTTGGATAGAAGAATAGCTCTTACTTGCTAGCTTGTGGTTTCACTTTCAATAATTTCAATTTCAGCCTGTGTATGTCTGCCTGTGAGATGAGTCTTTTGCAAGTAACATTTGTTGGGTTTTGCTTATTTTAATGTATTTATTTTTATTATTTTTTATACTTTTATTGATGTATTATAGTTTCACATCATAAGGTAGTTCATAGTGATAGTGACATATATGCGCACAGCACTTGGTGACTTTTCCCCTGTTCCCTCCTCACTCCCCCTTTACCCATACAAGATAGTGAGACTGGCATTGATATTCTCACATATGTACATAATGTCAGTGGAAGTGTTTCCTTCATTATTTCTCCCTCTCACTCCTTCCTCCCCCAAACCACCTCCTTCACTTCATTGGGATTTCTCACAATTATCCCTCTTGTATCCCAAGTACAGCCTAGCTTCTGCATATGAGAGAAAACATGTAACCCTTTACTTTCTGTGACTGGCTAATCTCACTTAACATAATGTTCTCCAGATCCATCCATTTTCCTTCAAATGACATAATTTTGTTCTTCTTTATTGTTGAATAGAATTCCATTATGTGTATATTCCATAATTTTATGATTCATTCATCTGCTGATGGATACCTTGGTTGGGTTTTGTTATTTTAATACACTTGTCCAGTCTATGTCTTTTAATTGGAGAATTGGGACCATTCTCCAATTATTATTATAGAGAAATATTTATTATTTTCTGTCATTGTGATTTGTCTATGTTTCATACAATCCTAATTCTCTTTTACTTTAAAACTCTTCTAGTGCCGGGTGTGGTGGCACATGCTTGTAATCCCAGTACTTTGGGAGGCAGAGACCGGAGGATCCAGGTTCGCGGCCAGCCTTAGCTCTCTCGCTCTCTCTCTCTCCCTGTCTCTCTCTCCCTGTCTCTCTCTCCTTAGCGAGGTCCTCCGCAACTTCATGAGACCCAGTTTCAAAATAAAGTATAAAAAATAGGGCGTATAAAAAATATAAAATATAAAAAAATATAAAATATAAAATATAAAAAGTATAAAAATAGCACGGAGGTAAAACGCCCCTGCGTTCAATCCCCAGTACCACACACAAAAAAAAAAAACTCTTCTAGTAAGCTTCATCCTTTTGGGAGCTCTGAAGTTTATTTTAAGTTCTTCAGCTTAGTAATTCATTTCTTTTAGTTTGTGTTTATCTTGTAAGGTTTTCTCTTTTGTCCTTCAATTCTGAAGGTAATTAATTTCTAATTGTGCTTGAAATACCTCATTCGAGTGTTTAGAATACCTCATTCTAAGCCCCCTGCATTTTAGAGTTTGAGCTGAGAAATCAGTAGTTACTCTTAAGAATCAGTAGTTATTCTTATGTATCAGTTATTATTAAGTTTGGTTTCTTAACATCTCAAATACTTTCATATTCTGATCATTGATTTTAATGTTTTTGTTTTTGTTGCTGATTGAATTGTCAAGTTCATATACCTGTCTTCAAGGCCAAAAGTTGTGTTTTCTATATGGTTTAATCTATTGGTGGGCCTTTTGACTGAGTTTTTAATTTGATTTATTGTCCTTTTCATTTCCAGGATTTCTTCTTATTCCTTTTCAGAATACCTATCTCATTATTAAAATTTTCTTCACATCCATTATTTTCTCTTTTAGCTTATTCATTAGATCTTCTTTTGGTTCATTAATTATTTCAATACTCAGCCTTTCATGTTCTTTCTCTGGGATTTCATCCATATCAATATCTATGGATTCATTTACTGGGGGTTTGTAAATTTTGTTGGCTGGTTTCCTTGTTTTCAAATGTGCTGTATTTGTGCATCTGTTGAAATAGATTCCTCTCCCTGTTTTTCATGTTGAAGTCCTTTAATAAATACCTATTTTTATAATAAGTCCTGGACTGGAGTTTTACATCAACTTCAACACATCCAATCAGCATAATCAAAGTGTGAATTTCAGTGGCCAACATCCTTTTGAAAGATGATAATTCCCACAAGTAATAGAGATACTTAAAGAGCAAACCTTATATTAACATATTCACTAAATATAATTACTAATGTTTCCTATAACTCTCTTATCCAAGGAGAAACATGGGTGGGATATAATGTAATAGGCTGAAAGATTAAGCATTCATGATTCCATTAAATTGGAAGGTGGAATAAAAACTTTGAAGAGAGAAAAGATAAAAAGAAAAAAAAGAAATTGAGGGGCTAGGGGAGGGAAGGGAGACCTAAGTTAAATAAAATGGGGAGAGGAAAATGGATACAGGAAGAGGGCAGGAATAGAGATAAAAGAGAAGAAAATAAATATTGAAAGAGGTTCTACCTGCAAATGACATAATTTTGTTCTTCTTCATGGATTGAACTGGAGAATATTATGCTAAGTGAGATTAGTCAGTCACAAAATGTGAAGAGTCAGATGTTCTCCCTCATATGTGGAAGCTTGGGAGAAATTGGGACACAGGAGGGACTCCAGACAAAGGAGAAACCTTAGTGGAGTGAAGGAGGGGACCTAACTGAGAGAGATGGGAGGGAAGACTGAAGAGGGAAGCACCTCAATGATCATGATGTACACACACAAACTTATCAAAGCGAATCAATGTGTTGAGCACAGGAAGGGGGAGTTGGGAACTGAGGGAAGGCTCAAAAAGTACTGTGTGCATGTATGCTTCTATCACCCTGAACTTCATCAAGATGTATGATTACAATGCACCAATTTAAAAAATATAAATAAAGAGGAAAAAGGGGGAACACATTTTACCAAATTGACAAACTACACAGAATTAGATGAAACTCCAATAAAATAAATTGTGGAAAACACTAGGAATGAGTTAATATCAATCAACTAATTCAATAATTATCATACAAAAGTTCCCTTTTCTTCTTGCTGAAGTTTTTTAAACAGAGGGTTTTCTTCCTGGGATTTTGATTTTAGAAATCCCCAAAGGTAAGGAAATTTCTATGATGCAAATATATTGGCATTTATTTATTTATTTATTTATTTATTTATTTACTTACTTACTTACTTATGGCTCTGACTCTAACTGGCCAAACTTATTAGCTGTGTCTATTTGCTGAGATGGCTCTCCTTGCGTGGCCACTACTCCTGGGAAGGGGATAGGCAAGAGACACTGCCTGCTTCATAGTGTATTTCACCTTCCCACTGGCTATGTTTTTGTGTCCATGGGTGAGAGTACAAGTCTGACAGGTGTATGGCTGGCTCCTCCATGTTCTCTACCTACAGACCGATCTTGGTGGAGTTTCACTCCTCATTCTGAGAGCCCCTGTCAGTGTCCTGGGGGAAGGTGTGTTGGATTTTTCAGTCTATCCTTCAGTCCCTCCTGTGCTTAGGGGAGGTGATATGTGGGGTCTCTGCTTCCCATCTGATTCTTATCTGTTCCGGTCCCCCCTTAGTTACCCATACTCATTATTCCAGAGATCAGACCGCCAATTTCAAATGGAAGCAAGCCCCATGTGTTCTTTTCTGCTCTACAGACTGATCAACTGGCAACTGTAAGTTTTTCCCTAGATTGAGTCCCAGTCTCTATTCTATGTCCAGAATTACCCATGGAATGTATACCCTAAAAATAGAGCCTAAGTGCTGTTGGTATGTTGGGTATTCAAAAACCAATATACCAAGAACAGGGAAAAAGGGAAAAAAATATAGAGGAATGGAGTCTGAAAAACAGTGGTAAACTGTAGGGAATACTAGATTGCCTGCTGGGAAAGTCCAAGCAGAGACCCTTCAAGCTGGGTGCTTCTTGGACCCAACCACCCCTGCTAGGGAAGCTCTAATCACATCTGCTAGGGAGGGCTAGTTCTCTCCTGAGCCAGAGTGCTCCAGTCCTTTCTCACAGTCTCACTTAACTCTTCTGAGTGTATTATCTGCTTATATTTCTGGTATGTTGGTTAGTATCTGTTTTCCTTAAGCCCAGTGGGAGAATGTCTTTAGGCTTATTGGAGGAGAGCTTTCCCTCATCCACTGAGCCATAGCATGCCTAACACTGCCAACAATTGTTGGCTTTATTATACTCTGTCTATTTGAAAACCAGTATTTTTGGGTTTCACCTGGTTACTTGCTCACTAAGTTGCCTACTCACTGTCTTCTTGCCTGAAATTGTTGCTGCAGAACTGAAATTTTAATTCCCTCTGGAGGAGCTGCTATGACACTGTGGTTTCCTCTGATCCCCAAATTTGAAGTCTCTCTCTTTTCTTATATTTGTAAAATCAAGTTTTCTTTTTTTCTTTTTGGTGGTGCTGGGGATTGAACCCAGAGGCATTCTACCTCTGAGTTACATCCCCAGCCCTATTTTATTTTTTAGTTGGAAATAGGGTCTTGCTAAGTTAATGCAAGCCTCACTGAGTTGCTGAGATTGGCTTCAAGCCTGTGATCCCCTTGTCTTAGCCTACCAAGTACTGGGATTACAGATGTGTACCACCACACCCGGATTTTGAAAACCTTAATTTGGCAATAATCTATAGAGTTTCTTATGTTACTGAAATTAAAGTTTGTATAGCTTTTCATTTTCATTTTCTTTGCATTAAATTTAGGAATATTATTTGCATTATATTTTATCATTTTTTTTGAGTTCTTAAGTAATGGCCCCATGAGTAATCAGTCATCATCATTCCCATTTTATGTAAATAGAAGCACCGACTAAAGACACAAAGAAAATGGCATTATTTAAAAGAAAGAAAAAGCTGGGCATGGTAGCATATGCTTGTAACCCCAGTACTTGGGAAGCTAAGACAGGAGAATCACAAGGTTCAAAGACAGCCTCAGAAACACAGTGAGACTTTCAGCAACCAGCAAGATCCTGTTTCAAAATAAAAAAGGGCTAGGGGTGTAGATTGGAAATAGAATGCCCCTGTGTTCAATGCCCAGTACCATACAAAATAAAGAGAGAGAGAGAGAGAGAGAGAGAGCAAGAAAGAAAGAGAGAGAGAGAGAGAAAGAGAGAGGAAGAGAGAGCCTGGTGTGGTGGCCCACGCTTGTATTCCCAGTACTTGGGAGGCTGAGACAGGAGGATCGCAGGTTTGCGGCCAACTTCAGCTCCATAGTGAGGCCCTCCGCACATTAGTGAGACCCTGTTTCAAAATCAAGAATAAAATGGGGCTGGGGGTATAGCTCAGAGGTAGAATGCCCCTGGGTTCCCTCCCCAGTACCAAAAAAAAAAAAAGAGAGAGAGAGAGAGAGAGAGAGAGAGAGAAACAAAGAAAGAAAATGGCAGAGCAAGAGATTAGAAACCAAAGAGTTCAAGTTAAAGACTGAATATTAGAAACTACTTTATATCAACCTAGTAAAAATAATATGTATATATTATTGATTAATATAAGTAATTTATGTTAAATTTATAGCAGGAGAGTACTGATTTTTTAAAATTTTTGAATGATATATCTTTTTAAGGAATCTACTCTCATCATAAACTAAAAAGATAAATTACCAATTAAATATCAGAGACTATTATTTCATTTCAAATGAGTGCTTCCTCTTATAAATTCATTTTTAAGGTAGAAAGTCACTTAAGAGATCATAATATAGTTCATTATGTGGAAATGCTACTTAGTTATAATGATTCAGTATCTGTGAAAAGGAAGTGTTTCCTTAGAGAAAAAGCATGTATAATGAGTTATTTGAGAAATCAGTTTGGGGCTATCAGGATGAGGATTTCAAATAACCTACAAGATTAATAAGACTTTGAACAAATAGAATAATTTGGCAAAAAATAGATTGGTTTATTTTCTATACAGCTAAAACATTTTTAATAACTTTGGTATTGCACATATCACACTACCTTATCATTGTCTTCTACACAGTCCTTAGACTGTTTACTCCTTAAGAGCAGGAACAATATCATTTGGCCTAGCCTAATTTTATAACAAATGTGGTTCTAAATGCCTTATATTTATAGTTCTTTTCAGAGGCCCCTGTCTAGTAAAAGCCAATTTGTCAGCATCTTCTGTCCTAGTCAATTGAAGCTTGAAATTGTTTCCTTTGTGACCAAAGATCTGGTACATCTGGCAGTGAATAGGACCACGGGTTTCCATGTGAGTTAAAACCTCTCCCTGCTCTATATCTGCGCAGTTTGCTTATTCAGATTAGTCTCTAATCATCTCCTGATTACCTTCTGGCTTTTTACTCCCTAGGAAATTAGTCCTGGTTCCAGAAACGTTGCTTTGATGCTGATGATCTTTGCTGATTTATCCACAGTGTCACCGCCAAAACCCAACCAATTACAGGCTTCAGCTCTACGACTTTAGAACTGTTATACACACATAGCAAACTGGAAAACAATGTTGTCAGTATTTATAGTGCTTATACACAGTTCCTTTATTCCTTCAGCATTTGGTTTTAGAGACTCTACTACTTTTCAAATCGACTTAGGTTAACACTTTTTTTCTCCACTCTTCTTTTTTCTCCATTCCTTTACTACTTTTCAAATTCACCTAGATTAACAACTTTTTAGCTCCTGTCTAATATATTTGTAATGGAGTTAAATGCTATTTTTATAGTCTAAGTTCCTTCCTGGGATTTCCTACCTTCTAATAGATTTATATTTGCATGTATTGTTTCCTTTTTTTACACTGCAAAGTTTATAGGGTTGACAAGTGAATCGTGTCATTTATCCACCACCACAGGCACATCCTGAACAGTTTCCCTGAACTAAAAACACTGTTCATTCATCTTTTTAAAAAAATACTATTTTATTAGTGCACTGTAATTATACATCATAATGAGGTTCGATGTGGCAAGAACACACAGGCGAGCAGCCTGTGTATATTTCCCTCACCTTTTCACTGCTCCCTTCCTTCAGCCCTACAAACCAACCATTCATTTAATATCCTTATATTTCTTTTTTTCTGCCACCATGTCATGTAAATGGAATCATACAGTTTTTAATCTTTTCAGAATGGCATCTTTCATATGCCTGTAGGATTCCTTAAGCCTTTGAATGGCTTTAGCAGTCACTCATTTTCCTAGCAAGAAAGAAACTGCCTTATATGGAAGTAACATAGTTTGTTGGTCCATCCACCTACTGGGGCACCTCTTATTTGCTTCCACGTTGTGTTGATTATAAATAAAGCTACTATAAACATCCACATGAAGGTTTTTGTGTGGACATACATTTTCAAATCAGTTGGTTATATACCTAGGAATATAGTTAGTGGACCATATAGTGAGACTTTGTTTGACTTCATAATGGACTGTCGCATTTTCTTCCAAAGAGTCTGTACACTTGCGAATTCCCACCATCAACGATTACATGCTCTTACACATCCTTACTACACATCCTTACTAGCTATAGGAATGTTCAGTATTTGAGATTTCAGTTATTCTAATATATAGGTCATAATATTTCATCGTTCTTTGAATTTGTTTAATAAAAATATTTGGTTCACCTGATCATATTTTGTTATCTCTATACCTTCTTTGGTGATGTACCTGGTCAAATGTTTTGCTTATCATTCATTTGAGTTGTTTATTTTCTTATTTTTGAGTGCCAAGACTTATTTTTATCCAGGCATAGGGGCACATGCTTGTAATCACAGTATTTGCGAAGCTGAGACAGGAGGATCACAGGTTAGAGGATAGCTTTAGCAATCTAGCGAGACCCTCAGCAACTTAGAGAGACCCTGTTTAAAAACAATTAAGAAATAGGGCAGAGGGTCTGTCTTGGAGTTAAAAAAAGCCTTGGATTCAATCCCCGCCCCCCACACAGTTATTTTTATACTTTTGATAGAAGTCCTTTGTCATATATATATATTTCAAGTATTTTATCCCAGTGTGTGTCTTATCTTTTTATTCTCTTAATAGTTTCTTTCACAGAGAAGAAATTTTAAAATTTAATGAAGTCTAACATCAATTATTTTCTTTTATGGATCATGATTTTGGCTTTGTATTTAAAAATTCTCCTCCAAACCTAAGGTCATATAGATTTTCTCCTAAAATTTCTTCTGAGAACTTTATAAATTTACGTTTTACCTTTCAACCTATAACCCAGTTTTTAAGTAAAGTTTGGAAATTTAGTTAAAGGTGTAAAGTCTGTGTCCAGGTTAATTTTTAATTAATGGACATTCAACTATTCTAGCTGCATTTGTTGAAAAAGCTACTCTTAATTAAATAAATTATTTTGTGTCTTTATTAAAAGTCAGTTACTGTATTTGTATTTATTTCTGGGCTTCTTTTTGCATTACATTGCTGTATGCCTCTGTTTTTTTTGCCAATATTATTCTGTTTTGATTAGTGTAATTATATAAGGTTTGTGAGTCCTCCAATTTTTATTCTTTAGTGTTGTGTTGACTATTCTATGCCTTTCATCTTTTCAAATATATTTTCTCAGTATATACCAAATATCTTGCAGGAATTCTGAGCAGGACTGCATTGATTAAGTTTGGAAGAAACAGCAGCTTCATAATTTTGAGTCTTATAACCTAGGACTCACAATATCTCTTCTTTTATTAACACCTTAGGATTTTTTATTAATCATAGATTTGCAGTTTTCTACATGAAGATTATGTATATATTATGTTAGATCTATGCCTACTTCTTATTTCCCCAACACATTTGCAAATTATTTTTAATATCCTGTATATAGACTATATTTTATGACCCATAACATGCTCAGTCCTGCTAAACATTTTCCATGAACCTAAGAAGAATATATATTTTGTTTGCCTTATTTGGTATAGTCTTATAATTAATTCTGCTAAGTTGATTGCTAATACTATTCATGTCTATCCTTGCATATCATCATCTGTTTGATCATCCCATTATTAATAGTTATTGTTGTAGTCAGTTTCCCATCATTGTGACCAAATAGCTGACACAAACAACATAGAACAGGTGCAGAGGTACACCTTGGAGTCAGCCGACTGTGGGCACCACAGTGTGTGGTAGTGGACAGCAGCTCCTCTCAGGGCAGCCAAAAAGAAGAGAGAGAAATAGGAAGTGACAAGAGACACAACCCCAGTGACCTACCTCCTCCAACCATGTCCCGCCTACCTGAATTACCACCTAGTAAATCCATTCAAATTGTTAATCCTTCAGTGCATTTATCCACTCATGAGATTAGAGCCATAATTAAATTATTTCATCTCTGAACATTTTTGAAATGCCAATACATGAGCTATTCCAGGAGACATTGAAACCATACCAGACATGTTGAAGTTGCCAAGCCCCCATCTATAACAGTAGTCTTGTGTATTTCTCCATTCAGTTCTATCAGTTTCTGCTTTACATAACTTTGATATAATCTTTTTAGGTGCATACATGTTAAGGATTGCTAAATCTTCTGGACAAATAATCATTTTATAAATTTGCAATGTCCCTATTCATTGCTAATTATTTATCTTGTTCTTAAGTTTGCATTGCCTGAAATTACTATAGCTCATGTCGCATTCTCCTGATTAGTGTCAGAATATATATATTTCTAAATGATCAAAATATAAATATATATATATACTTCTAAATTATCTGAAATATATATTTATCTTTTACCCATATAATTCTAAATTACCTGAAACATATATTTATCTTTAACCCATCTAATTCCTTATATTTAAGGTAAGTTTCTTGTAGATAACATTTTATTGGTTTTTAAATCCATCTGACCATCTCTGCATTTAAATTGGTGAATTTGGACCACAAAAATTTAAAGTGATTGTTAATGATTTTAGATTAATATCTGTCATGTTTTTAACATTTTTTCTTTTTTCATTATTTTTATTCCCATTTTTCTGCTTTCTTTGACTTAAATAGAATATTCTTTCATTTCAAGTTATCTACTCGATTAGCATATGGTTCTGTTTAAAATTTTTAAGTTATTGCCCCAGAGTTTTCAATATTTATTTTTAATTAATATCAGGTCTCCTTGCAATACTTCTCATCATTTTACATGTAATGAAAGTAACTTACATGAAATTATTTTATATCTATCCTTCCTGTCCCTTTTGACTTTACAGTTTTTTTTTACTTCACTTATCTATGAACTATACCCATCCTATATATCTTACTATTCTGCTCTTAAAAGTTATCTTTTAAACAAACTAAGAATTAAAAAAATTAAATAATCAATTTACCTTAATTTCTTTCTTCTTTGGCATTTTTCCTTTCTTTTTCTTCATTTTTCTTACTCATATTATTTCAAAGAACTGCTTTAAATATTTATTTTAGGGCATGTATGCTGGAAATGAATTATTTTTTTCTTTGTTTATCTTAGAAATACTTCTCTTGTATCATGA
Source organism: Glis glis (assembly GCA_004027185.1). Taxonomy (NCBI): domain Eukaryota; kingdom Metazoa; phylum Chordata; class Mammalia; order Rodentia; family Gliridae; genus Glis; species Glis glis. The sequence goes on along the minus strand of PVJS01006556.1, from coordinate 13,827 downwards.
AAGATAATTTCCCTAGATGGAGATTTCTATGTTAGTGGTATTTTTTTCTCTACATATACTTTATTTTATACCATTCTCCATTTACTTAAAGGCCACAATCATTTTTATTATTTTTCTCTTATAGGTAAAATGTTACTCCACACAACTTTCATTTAAGATTCTTTTATTTTCATTGTTTTTCTGCAATATAAACATATACTCAGAACAAGGCATGGTGGCACAAGTACTGGTAATCCCAGTACTTGGGAGGCTGAGACAGGAGAATCACAGGTTTGAGACCAGCCTCAGCAATTTAGTGAGACTCTCAGTAATCTAGTGAGACCCTGTTTCAAAAATAATTTAAAATAGGGGACTGGGGGTGGAGCTCAGAAGTAGAACACCCCTGGGTTCAATCTCTAGTACCACAGAGAGAGAAAAAAATTCTCTCTATATATGTATATATACCCAGGAGTGGGTTAAATTTTGTTCTATATCTTGCCTGGTGTTTTTTGAGATTTCCGGATCTGTGATTTTATTTCTGCAATTGATTCTGGAAAGACTGCAGCCTTTATTGCACGATATTGCTTGTGTTGTTCCCTCTTTAGTCTCCTCCTTGTGTGCCGTCATGCAATTTTTAAATTGTCTCACAACTTGTCAATTGTTTGTTTTGCTTTCCCCATTTCTCTTTCTTTCTTTCTTTCTTTCTTTCTTTCTTTCTTTCTTTCTCTTCTTTCTTTTCCCTCTATTTTACCTCTGCAATTTCATTTTGGAACATTTGGGAACAACTGAAGACAAAAATACTGAATTCAAAAAGGAAATCTGAAAAGATAAAATTTGCATTGGAATCATTTTAGCATGGTTTACATCTTGAATAAAGTTACTCAGCACTGGCACGATAAAAAAAAATTGCATTGGATCATCATATATAATTTAACTTCTTCCCTACTGAGATTTTAATAACTCAGTACATTCACAATGAAATAACTGAATACTTCTAGTACTATTTTATGATTTGTTATACCAGTTATTTTAAAAGTTTTTAGTTATAGATAAAGAAATGTCTCATAGCTTAGAAATTTGTTGTAAACTTTCAGAATTTAGTAGTCAACTAAAGGAAGAAGAAACAATGAGACATTTTAATAAATCTTAAGCTCTCACCGAGGAAAATTTTCTGGACTAACAATAGCAGAAATGAATGAATTAAAACATTCGGAGGTGAAAAATCCTTAAAAAATTAAAATAGAAATATTGTGTTAGTTTTGTATAGCATCCACAACTAAATATCAGACTGGGTGGTTTAAACAACAGAAATGTGTTGACAGGTAGTTCTGGAGGCTGAATGCCCAAGGTCAAGGTGTCTGCTGCATTGGCCTCTGAGGCCTCCATCCTTGGTCTGCGGGTCCTCACGTGGTCCCCGTGCTGGGTCTTTGCATTTGTGGAATCCATTCCTCTCATTCTAAGGACACCAATCCTATTGGATTCAGGATCCACCTATGACCTCATTGAACTTCACTTGCCTCTTTAAAAACTGTTTTCAAATACAATCACATACTAAGGTATTAGGGTTTTAGTGTGAATTTTTGCAGGTACCTAATTTTATTTAATAATTATAGAGATGATATTAAAATTTTAAAGATATTTTAGAATGCACAAATATATTCCTAACCCATTTTAAAATTATTTTTCTATTTTTTTTCTCCTAGTCTATTAAAAACCTGACTATTGGAAATAACATTTTCTCTTCAAGACAGTTCTCTTATTGCTAGGGGTTTTATTCTGGGGATACATCTGGCTGTTTCTCAGATGATAAGAGTCATGAAACCCGACCTGAGGAAAGTAATAAGGAGAAATCTTGGAAAGTATCTCTTTCAGGGATTGCTATTGTCTCTTCTGATTCATCTACATTTCTGTTTTACACTCCGGGTGAAATGGCTTTTGTTTTTATTAGTTGGTTCCCTTTGTCCTTCTGTAGACAGAAGCTTGCATAAATTACAAGCTGCCATGTAACTTTCCTAGAATCTAAAAACGTTTGTCTGTGCTTAAAAAACAAAACAAGCACCAGGCGTGGTGGTGCATACTTGTAATCCCAGTACTTTGGGAGGTGGAGACCAGAGGATTCCGGTTCACGGCCAGCCTCAGCGCTCTCTCTCTCTCTCTCTCTCACTCTCTACTTAGTGAGGCCCTCCGCAACTTTGTGAGACCCGGTTTCAAAATAAAGCATAAAAAATAGGGCCGGGGGTGTAGCGTGGAGGTAGAACGCCCCTGGATTAAATCCCCGGTACCGCAAAAAAAAAATTTTTTTAAACATTTCAAAACATATTTTCTGGCAGTTCAGTTGAATTATTATTAATATACAGTGAAAATATATTTTTGCATGCTGTGGTTAATAGAATATGAATTAAATAGACTATTTCATTTTTTCTTTTTCCTTTTTTTTTCTTTTGGTGGTGCTAGGGATTGACCCAGCAGCATTCTACCTCTTAGCTATACCTCCATTCCATTTTATTATTTCTTGTTTTTAAAACAAGGTCTCACTAAGTTGTTGAGTGTCTCACTACATTGCTGAGTATGCCCACGAAGCTGTGATCCTCCTGTCTCTGCTTCCCAAATACTGGGATTACAGGTATGTGCTATCCTTGGCTAGACTATTTTTTGATATCACATCTTTAATAAAAGGATATTTGTTAAGTTTGTTTCTGAGAAGCAAGCATGTATGGGTTCATTCTTACTTTAATCCCACACAAAAAGGTCCTGGTACAGAATTATATGTTGCCAGGTGATTATAAGATCTAAAATTCTTTCCATGATAATATCAATAGCTGAATATTTTACCCAACACCAAGTGAATCATTTACTTGTGAATCATTTTTTTTGAGGTACTGGGGATTGAATCTGGGATAATTCTACCTCTGGGTTACATACCTAGCCCATTTTATTTTATTTTGAGACAGAGTATGGCTAAATCGCCTGGGCTAGCCTTGAACTTGTGATTCTACAGCCTCAGCCTCCCCAGTAGCTGGGATTACAAACATGTACCACCATGCCTGGATACTTGTGAAATTCTTTAAAGTGTTCTTGCCATCAGAAAAACTATCACTATGAGTTGTTGTTGTTGTTATTAGGTTTTAGTTTGTTTCTTATTTTTTGTCGTTGCTGTTTTAAAGTGTTAGAATAATTTTCTTGCGATGAGCAAAAGGCTTATTCTGTAGAGCTGTTCTCTCTGCCTTGCTTCTGGAGTAGGAATTGGAATTGCCTCATTGATTGAAATGGTTATTTATCATAGATTTTCTAAGGCAGTCTGACAGTTCATCACAGTGGGTTCTGATTTAGGGTTAAGGAAATAATCTTAACTGTGGCTTCTGAAGACACAATCTGAATAGCTGAGATGTAAGAAGAAATCTAGAGAAGACAACCATCTTAAACAGGAGTGAGCATGGTGAACAACAAAAAATTCTAGGTCAGAAGAGAATTTTCACTAGTATCTAGTGAACATAAAACATGTAAACATCATGAGATCTACCGGTCAAACACATGATGGTGTAGAAAGAGTTGGGCATTGAGAAAGAATCATAACATAGTCAACACGTAAAGAGTTATGCAAAATGCTTGTGGGATCTGAATTAAGTAAAAGAGCTTTAACGCTCCTGTCACATCTGACTTGATTTACCAGATGATTGGTTCAAATGAGTAGAGTTCTTACATGTTAAAAACTGCAAATTTCTGGAACTAGGCCTTATCCACCAAAACAAAAACCACAAAGTGAGAGAATGTGTTTTCATGATTTAGTAATAATAATCACCTCCATTTAGCAGCTGGAACAATTGACACTAAGTTATAGAACATTGGATTAAAAATTTTCAGGATGTAAGATGTGATGGAATTATAGATAGAACCTTGAGGAGAGTAGCCTTTGGCAGGCATGAATCTGAAAGCAGAGGAAGGATGGGAAATCTCAGACTTGTCCATATTTGAACATTTTACATGCCACTTTCAGGAACTTCCTAAGTGTTGTCATAATATTTTCTTGTAGAATACACTCCAAATGGTATCTCTTGAGTAAAACAAAGATTACAGTTACAAGGGTTCGGTTCAAGTACAGGCACTTTGATGCGATAACATCTACCTTTCATCAGAGAAATAAAAGCTGCTTCTCACAGGAATGCACTCATATTGTGTTGGCAGACAGATCTGGTCAACAGGGTCTGCAGAACAGAGAAAACAGCAGCCAAAGTTTGCAGCAGTTTTTCACTGGCAGAATTTCTGCTGCTTGGTATGAAGTTGACATTGGTGCTCCAATCACAAAGACATCTGGTGAAATTATTCAGGGGGGAAATGGTACTGAGAGAACCCTCTATTGAAAGGACCATTGCATGGCTCAGAGATGCTTCTAATGGTATGCATCACGGGATTTGAGATGATGAGGATTAAGAAAATCTCAGTGAAGTTAAACTGTGTACTCAGAAGTTGGGAGCAAATGTACCAGCAGGACTCTGGGCAACAGCTCCCCTCCAAAAATGACCACTTAGAAATCTGTGGAATAAATGTAAATGAATAATGCAGGCTTGATGGCAAACAGTCCACACTTTATCGTGTCATGTGTTACATACAGTGATCACCTCTTGTGAATTATGGAATCCTTCCACTTTTCCAGGGGTCAATTCAGAATGTCTAACAACAACTTCACGCCTTCTTGGGTTTCTTCATTTCTATGCCTAAACAAGGTTATTGGGCTTTTTATGCAATTATTACTTACCGATAAAAGGGCTATTCAAGATATTTCAGCAGCAAGGTTACAAAGTAATACATCACATAATTAATAACTTCAGTGTTTACACAAACACATCACAAAGAGCATCAACCCTGTGTCCCCGCAGTTGATGATTGCCTTTATTGTGTCCCTGCCATGTTGCAACACAAGGTGGCAAAAGGCCCTGAGGTTTTAATGAAGTAACATTGGGAGATGCTATAACACAGTGAACATAATTTTACACAAATTAATGATGTTGCCCTTCTGTCTATAGAGAACTTTCACAACTTCTTCTGCAGTTGTGCTCTTATTCTTTCAAAACATGTCTTCTGCAAAGTGATAAGCTATATTCTCCTTCATCAGCCTGGGAAAGCAAGCTTCTGTGCTTATTGCTTTGCTCCCTATCATTGCAGTGTCCAGATATTGTTTTACCATCTCTACCCATAGAATTATTAAACTATGATTCATGGATTTTCTCTCCATCAGATACTTTTATTAAGGCAGCATGCATTATAGAAGAAATTTACTGCTATGTATGTGGAGATTTTTGCAAATAGGTTGTTAAATGATGTAATTGCACAGTGCTATGGGAATTGTTAATGTCTCCAACAGTATATTTTATGCATTTTAAACATGTTTTATGCTACACATCCTTTCTGCATCCTCAATGAAGGAGAGCACTTCATGATGCCCAGAACAAAGTAAAATGAGGGACAGATAATAAGGTAAAGCTAACTTGAAGAAGTGGATCTAAATATTCTCCCTAATATGTGGAAGCTAGATAGAATGGGACTTAGAAGGGACTCCAGACACAGAAGAAGAAAACTTTAGATGAACAAAGATGACCTAACTGGGGGAGTTCGGGTGTGGAGGGAAACACACTAGAGCACATGATGTATATATAGAAACTTAAAAGATTCAATCACTATGCAAAGCACGAGGGGGAGTGAAGGGGAGGAGTGTGGTGGGATTTGAGGGAGGGCTGAATGAGCAATGTGTGCATGTATGATTCCGCTACCCTGACACTTATCAAATGTATAATTACAATGTACCAATAAATGAATATTAAAAAAAGTCATCGGAAGATCAGCTTCACTCCCTATCAAGTTCAGATTCATCCTGTTTTGTCTGAATTATCTCTGTCCACTCTAATATTCATCACGTTTCACCCCAACTTACTATGTCATTACATTTGTGTTATATTTTCGGGGCTCCAGTTTCATATTCGTCTCCTTTGGTCGTCCAAATACCACATCATTATTGAAGTAAGCAATTAGGACCTGATTTCTCTACTACACTTACTGTCTTATTAATTGTAACTTAATATACACTCAGTAAACCATAATTGCATTGTATTATGTATTTTATAAATAAGTATTGACAAGTATACCTTTCTTCCTAAGCACCCTACCATTTCTCCTTTCCAGTGTTTACACACTTGTGAAGCATTTTTGAGACAGTTGATTCCCTTCTTGGCTATTCAGACAAGTAGATGCAAACTGCTTTTCCATGTCACTCTTCTTTTCATTTCTGAGGCTAGATTCATTTCCAAAATGGTTTTGTGCCAAAGATATGATTTACTTGAATATGGTTCAGGGTTTTTCTGGCATTAAAAAAATAGAGTCTAAGAAATGCTAATGCTTCAGAAAATCTCTAGATATACAAAATAATATTGCAGCAAAAGTTTTTTTTTGCCACATCAAAAACTAGAAATTACTGAATAACCACATAAGTGAGATGGATTCAATGAATTGCTCTAAATCCATATAAAGCAGGCATTTAATATGATACTTCAGAAGAATATGCAATAGCTTAGGAAATTTTATTCAATTGATTATTAATTTAAAAAATCAGTGACCTAAAGCAAATATTATATCAATTCTTATTTTTCTAGAAATAGATATTAATTATGTATTAGCATAGGAAAAAAAGCTGGGTGTGGTGGCATACACTTGTAATCCAGTACTTGGTAGGCTGAGACAGGAAAATATCAGGTTTGAGCCCAGCTTAATGAGACCAGTTTAATGAGACCCTCAGCAACATAGAAAGACCTGTTTCAAAATAAAAGGGACTAGAGTGTAGCTAGGAGGGAGAATGCCTCTGGGTTCAACCTCCAGTGCCAAAAAAATAGAAAAAAAATGAAAATAACTTGCAATCAAAATGTTAATATTGCTTACCAGGTGGCTATTTTATTTTTTCAAATTCATTTTATTTTTTCAATAGTTTCATTTTTCAAACTTTTTGCAAAAAATTGTAAATGCTTTTATGCCAAAAAATAAATAAATAAAACTCCATCATCAAATCTGAGGGGTTAAAATAAAGAAGCCCAAAATAATTCTAGGGATACACAATTGTTAAAAGTCTCATATTTATATAAACTGTTAACTTTAATTTCTGAAATAGCAGAATTATATTATATTTTAAATTATTCCCTCCACATTCTATTATTCAGGGAATAATTTAAAATATAATATAATTCTGCATGGGAAAGCAAGTGGGAAATCCAAGGTTTTCCTGCTTCCCTCGTGCATAGAAACTTTTCTCCAATGTACCAGTGTTGAATTAGAATTCACCTCAGGCTCCTTCAGTCCACGGCTGCTATTCGATGCTTTTGTATGGCACTCTCCTTATTGATTTATTTTGCTTGAAGTGCCTAAAAACTATAGGCTGCCAAAACATTTGGGGAAATTGAATTGGAGAGGTGGAGTCTTGGTTCACAGAATAAGAAGTAGTTTTGACTAGTAGTTTTTGTTTTCTTTTTATCTGCTCAAAGTAAACATTGTAAAATCTGCTAATAGATTTCATCTATTGATGGAACTCATATGATAAGTAGTCATTTTGTGCTTTTTTGTAGTTTTTGGTAGTGACTTCTGTAACTTCAAGATTCATCAGTTTTCCTTCAAAATATCAGCCATAGAGCTTAATGTTTCCTGCACAGTTCTTCCTAAATATAGGAAATATAGGAAAACAGAAATATAAAATTGTTAACTTAGATACTTATCAGCATACTATATTACCTTCTTAACACATATGGTTTAGCGCACCTTATTTTATAGTTTAAGAGCCATTATTTTTGCCTTATTTTACCCCTCTATTTATGTCAGTTTTCCTGTATTGAGAAAAGTACATGTTCTTTTTTCCCCTAGTGAATTGTTACAATTTTTATATAAAGTACATATAGCCATAAACCATATTACATTACAATATGTGCTAATATAGTATTTCATATAAAGAATTGCAATTTCATTTACTGCACATTGACTCTACCTGTACTACTATGATATAGCCTGTCTTGTTAATCCTCACCATAATGCTATGGCTAGGTTTTCATCCTCATTTCTGTCTGACTGGTAAGGCCATCTCATACTAATAACCAAGAACGGATGCTGATCCAGCAAATAAAATTTACTTTTACGGCTTAGTTTAAAAAGGAAGTGTCTTGCTAGGTGCTGAGAGTCTCACTACATTGCTGAGGCTGTCCTCAAATAGGTGATCCTCTTGTCTCAGACTCCCATGTACTGGTATTACAGGTGTCCACCACCATGCCCAGGTGAACTGATATATCTTGGTATCATCTTATACTCAAATGAAATATGCAGCCAGGTGAGGTGACACAAGCCTGTAATCCCAGTACTTAGGAAGCTGAAACAGGAGGATCACAGGCTCTAGGCCAGCACATGGTAACTTAGTGAGCCCCTGTTTCATAATATAAACTAAAATAAGGCTGAGGGTGAAGCTCAGAGGAAGAATATCCCTGGGTTCAATCCCCGGTACTACAACAGAAGTGTTTACCAGTAAAAATTCCTAAATAAAATTAAGATATATGTTACTATGAGTCCTCAAATTAATTGGATTATTAAACATGCTTTAATGTGTCTACCTTGTCCATGGTTCTTTACTGGTCATATCTTAAGCAAAAGATAATAATTCATTAATTCTAAATCATATACTGTGTAAAAATAGACAGATTTTTACCAATCTGTCAATCTCATTGTATCACAAAATCTTCCATGCATCGAGTTAGTAACTAGATTATGCACTATTCTGAAATGCAATGTGAATAGCAAACAGGTCCCTGAGAGAATGCGTTGTATATAAAATGTTTATACAATTTATTATTTACTCCTTACCTCTGATATAATGGAAAGAGGAGTCAAAGTTGATAAAAGCCTACTTTGCTCCTCATAAAATATGATATATGTATGTATTTGTCACTAATATTTTAAGATTGGATGAGATACTATCTTGCTCAATGGTTTAGTGACTGCAAGAAATGTCATTGTGGCTGCAGTTCTGTGAGACAGATTTGCTATTAATTCTGATATATTATATTGTTGGGATTTACTGTGGGGTAAGTCAGGCAGGCTAATTAAAACTTTATTCTGTGAAAAGTAAAAGAAAAAAATAGAATCCCTCTTCAGTCTTTCATGTTCTTTTCTGACAGTGTGCAGATAACTTTGGACACTGGCTTGAACTGCCAAAAGAATTGTGTGTATGTATACACACAGATACACATACACACACATGCATACATACACACACTATTATATATATATGCACACTGTTATATATATATATATATATATATATATATATATATATATTCAAAGCAACTCCAGAAGAAGATAAAAATTTGCTTTCAATATGACATTTATTTGCCAGACTTTGATTTATATATGCAAAGGTAGCAAAGCATGCTAGCTGAAAGTATCAATCCAGCATATTTCTAAACATGATGTCCCATTTATGTTCAAAATGATGTGGATGGAATCAATTAGGAGAAACAAAGTGAGTTCCAAAACATACTTTTAAAATGCTGCAAAGTTGCTTAGTAACCTGACGTTATACCTCATTTCCCCACGGAGCCATAAGGCTGTCAGAGTTGGTAATGGAGCACTGCAGAAATGAATCGAGTCTCATGTGCTCTGTCAGGAACATACCCTCATTAACTAGGCCAGACCCCGCTGTTGGAAGGTGTACATACATTCTTAGTAACACGTGCAGTAGGACAGTGATCAGGGAATATGACATGAAACTCTTGTTTGTTTTCTCTCTATACATTGTGTGCGCTGAATCAGCGTGCAGTGTTTCTGCCGTTACTCTAGGGAACACGCTCATCCAAGTGTTTTGCTTTGCAGTACCACTTGCCATTCTCTTGGCTTCTCTCTGGCAGAACGCACTTTACCACAGTCTATAGCTCATACACTTTGCATTTTAGGATTTCACCCAGGAAGGCATGAACGGTGTTAATTTTTCTTGACATTGTTCAGTCCACCATCTACCCACTCATGAAAATTGTATTCTCGTATAGAACCTGTGTTTATTGAACACTATATAATTTTAATATCTCATATGCAGATAGAACCAAGTTCCATACATGTTAACTAAGTTTTAAATAGAATATAATGAAGAAAAAAATTACTCGTGCTCATAAATCATTTGGCCCTATGTATTTTGCATGCTAACTTGTGAATTATTATTTCTTTATTTTAATTTGCCAGAATAAAGAAAATATTATTGGCAAAATTCCAGAGCATCTTCTCTGAGTTGCAATAATTACCAATTGAGAATTCATAAGCAATGGAAGATACTGAAGGTGAGGATGCATTCACTGACTACCATCATCAAGCAACAGCTCAAATGACAGGACTTGATTTCCAAGTTGAAGTTCTAAAAGGAAGAAAATCCTCTATTATTACCTTCTCAGTTATTTGACACATAATCATTAAATTATTAATTCTTATATCATCTTTGTGAGATATATTTGGAACAATAATTCTCACATCTTATAAGTAGAAAATTTTAGAATTTTCTGCCTCATAATCTAGCATGTAGAAAATGAAAAGAGTTGCATGCAATGTTTTGTTGTAATAGTTTATATATACTATGAAAATTATGTGGTTAATAATCATGTATGAATTTGGTTTAAAGAAAAGAATAAAACTCTATTGAGTTCAAAACCTCTAATAATGTTTAGGCTCCTTCCCAAAAGAACTTTGCTTTAGATCATAGGACTAGAAACATAACAGTATACTATTTTTCTTCTGGGCACACAGGTTGAACATGTAGAACATTCCTCCTACAAGTAATCCTTTACAAAAGGGAGATAGCAAAAGAGAGAGGTCGAGGGAATATCACAAATAACCAGTTTTCTCTGGGATTGTTACTGCACATTATGATCATCCATAAAAAATATCAAGATATATAAAATAAGATGACACTGATTTTATTTTTGTTATCCTTTGAACACCAAGAAATGCAAAGAAGACTACTAGAATAATATTCATCACACAAAAAGGACCAAGGTCATAGTAGTTCAGCAGTTTAGAAATGATTAATTATGACATCATTACACTTTCACCATAACTGATTTAAAAGCATGTTGCTGTGCTATCTGGCCTATCAATAAACTCTGCAACTAACTAATTATGTTTGTATGATGACGAATCCAAGTACTCATTCAGGCCTGCAAGTCCAGCATAAAGAGAATCCTCTTCATTGTTTGCTTTTATAGACAAGTACACACAAAAATGAAAACACTGCCTTAGTCCATTTGTGCTGCTAAAACAAAACACTTGAGACTGGGTAATTTTATTGTGTAGAAATGTATTTATTTTTAAGTTCTGGAGGCGGGGAAGTCCAAAATCAAGACACTGGCAGGTTTGTTTGTGAAGTGAGAGCTGCTCTCTACTTCTAAGATGACATCTTATTGCTTCATCCTGCAGATGAGAATAAAGCTGTGTCCCCTCATAGCTGGAGGCACAGAGCAAGAGAGCCAAATGCTGCCTGAAGCCTTCTTATAACTACCTTAACACCGTAATACCATTCAGGAGGAAGGAGTCCACGTGGAATAATCATGTGTGTGTGTGTGTGTGTGTGTGTGTGTGTGTGTGTGTGTGCGTATGTGTGTGTTACTGGGGATTGAACCCAAGGACATTCTACCTCTCAGATACACTCCCAGCCCTATTTTATTTTATTTTTTATTTTGAAACAAGGTCTCTAAATTATCACACAGCCTCAAATCTGTGTTCCTCCTGCCTCAACCTCCCAATTACAGGGAGTATAGGCATGCACCACCACTCCCAGCATAACCACCTCTTAATACCAACATGTTGACACAACACCTGAATTGGGGGGTATCATTCGAAATAAAGTAGGCCTCTTACCCATCTGTAAATACACCGTAAGTGCCCTCATGAAATTCATGCACATGATTTCCTGAGTCATAACTTAGAGATTTGAGCTATTCTATTAAAGATAAACTTTAAAAATGTGTTACAATATATTGAGGAATAATTGTTTAATTTGAAGGACTGGTCAGTTACTCATCAACTGCTGAAAAAATTGTTGTATTTGCTGCCTTTTCTGTTTGGCACCTTGGCTATGTCATAGTCTAGTCAAGCAAAAGGCAGATACAGATTTTTTCATACTTATTTCACCAAGAATTCCAATCACACTAGCCTTTGTTGACATTTTTCTGTAAGAGGTGAGTTGAATCCACATTTTATACTCAATAAATTTTCAAAGAACTCCTTTCCTCCAATCCCTCACCCCCCGCCCCAGAAATGCTCTCTCTTTTCTCTTCTGATTGTCCACTATCAGTTGAAACTTGTATAAGGGAGACGAACAGAGTTGACATTTGTTCTGAGCTGTTATTCACACATAGGTATCATAAAGAGTTTTCATAAAATTAGTACCTGTCGCATTTTGCAGTGTACCTTACATGTAAACATTAGATAGATAATTTTCAGGTTTAGGTAATTTATACCAAGTTGGGCTTTTTTATCCCATTTTACAAAGACAAGGTCCATAGATCGGTGAGTTTTACTAATATTTCTAAGGACTCAGAGTCAATAATTATGAAGGCAGAATTGGTACTTTTATTTATTTGACAGTAAATGTTCATAATTTTTCCATGATAGAAAGTTTCCATATATACCCGCACCCCACTTCCACCCCCAGAAAAAAAAGTGGAAAGAAAAAATCATTTCTAGTTGATATACAAAAAATATGTTTCCTTTAGTGTGTGTCACTTCCAATGAAAGAAAAAAGCAAGGTTATAATTTCATCATACTTGCCCATGTTACTTTATACGTGACATTTGTGTATTGAACCCAGCTCCACTTCCTGAGTGATATGCACTTAATAAGCCACAGTTTCCTCATATTTAAATGATAAATCATAAACTGTTGGTGAGAATCTGAATAAACCACATATATGTATAGTGAGCACAATGCCTGGCCAAAAGTACAAATACTTGAGCTATGCAAACTGTGTAATAGTTATGATCCATGGTTACGCTCACCTCTGGAATCAGCCACATTTATGTTTTGTAAATCTCAATGTTGGGCACAGGTAGAGTAAGAACCTGGTCAGTTTCCAACAGTTCTCTTTCTTTTACCCCACTTTTTTATTTCCGCCAGGATAGCCTAGGAAGAAATTAGGATTTGAGAAGGTTACATGACCTCTCTAAAGATGTAAAAGTAGAGACAAAAAGACTTCTAGAACACAGATCTCTTTACTTGTCAGGTTACATAAAAAACACATTATAGCTTCTGCACTGATTCACTAATTATTCAAAATTATGTCTCATGTGTTAAGAAAAGAAAATCCTGGATAGAATCACTAAATAAACATGGAAAAGTTTATCAGTTTAGAATGTTTGATATATATCATTTTTATACTTATCATAGAAAGAAGATAGATACAAAAGATAGATACAAAAAACAGAATCATAGTACTTCCTAGGTCTTTTTTTAAGAGCTAATGGAAAAGTCTATGAAAAAGTATAAGTAAAAGATAATCTATTTTATAAATTTCAAATAGTTGGGCATGCAAGTTTATAAATATAGATATGTTATTCAATAAAGCAAAATTATCAAATACAGCTTTTGTGACTGAGTATAAATTTGTCATATTTGGACACACAAAGGAATTACATACCTTAATAATTATACAAAAATATACTTGAAAAGTAGCTGCTCAGCTGATAAAAAAAATGACTGAACTATTAATATGAGGACAGACTATAGAAGGTGAGGTGAGAAAGAGAAACGCAATTATATAGATAGACCTTAATTTTTTTTTTTTTTTTTTTTTTT
>PVJS01006555.1:0-52115 GCA_004027185.1 Glis glis | reverse complement strand
CTCCGTCTCATGTGATCCTCCTAAGGCCTCCCAAGTCCTGGGATTACAGTGTGTCACCATACCTGGCATTTTTTTTTTTTTTGTACTGGGGATTGAATCCAGGGGCATTATACCTCTGAGCCACACCCCCAGTCCTATTTTTTATTCTTTATTTTGAAACTGGGTCTCACTAAGTTGCGGAGGGCCTCACTACGTAGCTGAGCCTGGCCGTGAACCCAGATCCTTCTGTCTCAGCTTCCCAAGTACTGGGATTACAAGCGTGCACCACCACGCCCGGCTATACCTGGCATTTTTTTATATTCTTGAGGATTGACATTCTAACTGGAGTTAGATGGAATCTTAGTGTAGTTTTTATTTGCATTTCCCTAATTGCTAGTGATGTTGAAAATTTTTTCATATATTTATTGATTAATTGTATATCTTCTTTTGGGAAGTGTCTATTCAGCTGAATTGTGCATTTGTTGATTGGGTTATATTTTTTTAGTGTTGTTTTTTGAGTTCTTTATTCTGTGTGTGTGTGTGTACGCGTGCACATGCATTCAGGGTGGAACACAGGGGTGTTCTACCCCTGAGCTATATCCCCAGCCCTTTTTATTTTTTATTTGAATACAGGGGCTCGCTAAGTTGCCGAGAGCCTCACTAAATTGCTGAGGCTGACTTCGAACCTGCGATCTCCCGTCTCAGCCTCCCAAATACTGGGATTACAGCCATGTACCAACACACCTGACTGAGTTCTTTATTTAGTCTAGATATATTAGTCCTCTATTAGAGGAGTAGCTAGCAAAGATTCTCTCCCATGCTGTGCAGAAGCTTTTTAATTTGATACCATCCCATTTATTGAGCATCATTTTGATAAAGAAAATTTTTTATAATAAGCAGCACTTGGAAATGCAGCTATGGGCTGCATAAAGCTGACCATGAAGTAGCACTCCAGTACTGTTCCCTCTGTTGGTTGGTCCCTCTGGACTGAGTAAGCCTCTAGGGTCACTACCAATTTCAGCAATTGGAAGACGCCTTAGGTCTCCTATTAATCTAGCATGCAGAGAGCTCAACCGTGCACTTATCTATTAAAAGAGATAGGACTTCATTTGCTTCCAAGCTGGCAAGGTGCGCCAAACCTATCCCTCCAGAACTCCGGACCCCTGAGGCAAGTAAAGCACTGCTCCTCACTCTCCCGGACCCCACAGCAAGCACCAAGCAGGCACCATGCTGGAGGACTTACCTGAGCAGAGTGGACTGACAGAACTGTAAAGAAGTGGGTACAATCCTTCCATTACCCTCATTACTGGTCAGATTATTTTTACACTATCATGTCCAATTTTGTCCTATTTTAAAGAGGCCATGGAAAAACTTGAAGAGATAATGAAAAAGCCAACAAAAACGATTAAAGGAACAAAGAAAAAGTTAAAGAACTTGAGTTGTTTCACTAAGAAGTAAATGGCTATTGAGTGACTTAATTATCTTCAAATATATTATGAGTATTATGAGTAGGACATTGTTCTTTATCAACAAGGAAAAAAACAGACTGAAAATGTAGCTTCCAGCCGGAGGGCAGGCAACAGATGGCCTTAAGGGCTGGCTCTTTCAGTGTAGAAATGCTAGCATCAGAACACAGAGGCATCTGCAGGAGAGGTGACAGTAACAATGCTTCTCTGTTGGGGGTGATGAAAAGGTTCTGGAACTCAGAGTGGTGATGGTCGCACCACACTGTGGGCATACTTTTCAAAATAATGGTTTAAAACTCCTTGCGCTCTCAGGGAATGGCATGGTAAAGTTAATGGGAAAAAAGTTGAGTTTAAGTGGGAAATAATAAGGTGACCAGGTGTATACTATATGGTCTACAATATTTCCCCTCCAAAATCAACACAGGTTGGCATGGGGCCATGTTGTAGGAAAGACAGAGCAATAGCCTGTCAAATGCTAGCAATGAGGAAAGGGCAGAAGAAAGGAGACAGGGCCCTTCATGCCTGGAGTATAGCTTTCTTCACCACGAATCTCAGCCGGCGGGTTAAAGAGAAAGGAATCTGAAGTAGACTGTGCTGTGAGAAGACCTGAGGCGACACCTCATTCCAGACCCACGCAGAGGTTATCGAGGTCTCACCTGGCAGCCCTTGGCAGCAACCGCCATGCTCACCAGGGACGTGCAAGACTGAGATTCTAACCCAACAAAAACGGTCTGAAAAGCAGTAGTCTATGGAACACAGCAAAGGTTTTCCAAGTGACCCTTTTTTCAAATGCAATCTTAAGTGAAACCCCAATAAATAAAGAAGAGCAAAGTTCTGTTGGAGAGGGTGTGCCAGAATCTGAATTCCTGAAACAGTCCTTGGAGTACATTCAAGAACTCCAAGGGCTCCACACAACATAGTCTGAATGCCACCGAAAAGGAAAGAGGCAAAAAAAAAAAAAAAAAAAAAAAAAAACCAAGTGGCTACGGAATCATGTAATTAGTTGAATTGAATGCTAAGGCCGGGAGTAACTAGACTGCAATTGTGTTGCCACATGTTTGAGGACTTCATTAAATTGAAAATTAGAGATGAGAAATAACTAAGCAGTCCAATTTTTACATGGCATCTACATTTAGAGAACAGTTAAGCTCCTTTCAAATCTACTTAGATAATATCAGATTTATTCATCCATTCAACAAATATTTATTATATTATTACTAAATATGAGATCCTATGTGACCAAAAAAAGAAATATAAGTACAGTCTCTTCCCCTCAGGAGTTTACAGTCTAGCACGGGAGTCAAGATGTATACACAAACAACTCTAAAAACACAATCAGGGCCTCGCTTCCGATGCGTGGACAGCCTTAACTAGTGCAGTCAACTGCAGTCAGGGCAAGGGGCGGGAGCTCTTTTTAGTCATGGCTAAGGAATGGGAAGCCAGGGCAGGTACCAAGAGAATATCATGGGTGCTATCTGGAAAGCAGGCCTTCAAAGTAGAAAGAGCAAAAAGGAGTGAGACTAGTATTAAGGGCTGGAAGGAACAAAGGAATACCTGGAAATGAAGCAAGAAATACTGTTCAAAATGGGCTGTCATGCTGCTTCTCAAACATTTCCCTAGAAGAGCATCGAAAAACAAAGGAGATAAATATCTATGAGAATCTTTGAGGCAAAGTCCTAGGAAGACAATATGTCCTTATATTTTATCTTTAAAATATTATACTAAACTGTTTAACTTTAAAACAAGTATCTACCCGCCAAGATGAGCAGCTTCCTACAGACCCCAGAACAAGCCTGGGTACCAGTACCCACAGGGCTGGCAGGAGGGTGACTGGGCACCACAGAGGCAAGGGCGCTGCTTGGAAGTCGGGGTTTCACTAGGAATCCATTCCTAGTGTCCAAGACTGAACAGATGAAACCATGGCAATATATAATAAATGCCTCCGAGATCACGCAAGGGACAAGTGTTTCAAGAATTAAGGAGAGTAAGAAATTGTTTTAAACTGGGAAGATTTTAGCCAGCTTCATGATGCTAGATCTGAGGTGACCAATAAATGTGCTGGCGTCTCGATGGACACTCTGGGGAGGCGAACAGAGGGAACAGCAGTGAATGAGGCTCGGGGGCAGAGAAAAGCCCATGTGGGCAATGGCGAATAAGCTAGCTTAGCTGGAGTTCAGGCAATGGATGGTGAAGTCAAAAACAAAGGACCCTGATGCTTTGACTTTATCCTGAAAGTGACAGGAAATCAACAAAGGTTTTTCATAAGAGAGTGATAGGATGACATAATTAGAACTAGCCACATATTTCAAAGAGTTTGCCCATTTATCTCTCCCCCAAATATTCTTATATAATGAAAAATGGAAGTTTTATTTTACAATAAATATAGCATGGCTACTCAGTCTTCCTCTGATGAGGAATTCCATCTTCCATTAAGTGACTAGGTCTGAAACCACCACTTCAAGGAATGTTCAAGAATAATCAAATCAGAGTCAAAATCCCAAACACATGGAAGAGGTCTTGTAAATGTATAAAGATGAAAACCAGGCATGGTGGTGCACGTCTGTAATCCCAGTCCTTGGGAGACCAAGACAGGAGGGTTGCAGGTTTGAGGAGAGCTTCAGCAAGTAGTGAGACTCTCATCAACCTAGTGAGACCTTGTTTTAAAATAAAAATAAAATAGGGCTGGGGTGTAGCTCCAAGGTAGAATGCCCCTGGGTTCAATCCCTAGTAACACACACACACACACACACACACACACACACACACACACACACAGAGTATAAAGATGAATACTAATAATAGAAAACTGGGCAAAGTACACAAACATGGAATTCGCCAGTGAAACAAGCGATCAATAAACATTTTATCTCCTTCATTTTTGTTTTTTGTGGTACTGGGGATTGAACCCAGAGGCATTCCACCTTCGAGCTACACCTCCAGCCTGATTTTATTTCTTATTTGGAAACATGAGGCTGTCCTCGAACCTGTGATCCTCCTATCTCAACCTCACAAGTACTGGGATTACAGGCATGCACCACCACACCGGTGAAGGTATAGGGTGATAGTCACTGTCATTTGCTGTTGGAAGGCATGTAATTTGGCAAAATCTTTCTGAGTAGAATTTGGTGATTAAATTTATAGGAATTTATCCTACAAAAATAGTCTGAGCCCGGCGTGATGGCACACACTTGTAATCCCAATACATGGGAGGCTGAAACAGGAGGTGTGCAGGTTTGTGGCCAGCCTCAGCAACTTAGTGAGGCCCTATTTCAAAATAGAAAAATAAAAATAAAAAATAGGACTGGGGGTGTAGCTCAGAGGTACAATGCCCCTGGGTTAAATCTATAGTACCATACACACACACAAAAAAAAACAAAAAAAAAAGAAAAAGAAATAGTCTGATAGTCTGATAAGTACCCATGAAAGATATACAGAGACTCATTGCAGCCATCATTTTATTAGGGAAAGATTGAGAACAACCCACACATTTGCCATTAGAGCATTAGATAAATGAATTACAGTATATCAGCAGAATGAAATTATGATATATCATTACATATCTATAGAGAGTGGAACATACCCTTATATACTAATTTTTTTTGGTACTGGGGATTAAACTCAGAGGCATTCTACCTCTGAGCTATACCCCAGCCCTGTTTTATTTGTATTTTTGAAACAGGGTCTTGCTAGGTTGATGAGAGTCTCACTACCTCCTGAGGCTGTCCTTAAAGGTGCAATCCTCCTGTCTCATCCTCCCAAGTACTGGGATAACAAGCATGAGCCACCACACCCAGCTTCTTGTATAGTCATTTGAAAATATGTGCAAGCCGAGGTATAAACTCTAAAAAAGTCAAGATCATAATTATTTCATTCTCTTTTTTTTTCTTTTTGCAGTACTGGGGATTGAACCCAGGGGCATTCTACCTCCGAGCTACACCCCCAGCTCTATTTTTTATTCTTTATTTTGAAACAGGGTCTCACTGAGTTGCAGAGGGTCCCAACAAGTAGCTAAGGCTGGCCCTGAACCTGCGATCCTCCTGTCTCGGCCTCTCAAGTACTGGGATTACAAGTGTGTGCCACCATGTCCGGCTTTATCTCATTCTCTACTGAATAACCTTGACCTAAACTGACCTGGCTCAAACTATGCACTTAATATGAGTGAAATAAGTGGAGATTTGGTTAAGCAAAAAAGTTGCAACTTTTTTCTTTATATAACTATATTCTTTATCTAGCTTGTTTTATATTTATTATATAGTGTAATTCCATTTTCTCATTGTGTAATATACACATATATATACACATTTTATAAATACTATAACACTGAGAGTGTGACTGAGATGGGATGGGGTCTTTTACTTTATAACTTGTTTTCAATTTTACAATTTTTTGTGTGTGTGGTACTGGGGATGGAACCCAGGGGCATTCTACCTCCAGACTAAACCCCCAGTCCTATTTTATTTTATTTATCTATTTATTTATTTATTTTTTGCAGTTCTGGGGATTGAACCCAGGGGCGTTCTACCTCCAAGCTCCAACCCCCAGCCCTATTTTTTATCCTTTATTTTCAAACCGGGTCTCACGAAGTTGCAGAGGCCTCACTAAGTAACTGAGGCTGGCCGCGAACCCGGATCCTCCAGTCTCCGCCTCCCAAGTACTGGGATTACAAGCGTGCGCCACCACGCCTGGCTACATCGGGCTCTTAGATTCATGTGCTTCCCACTACATCAACCCACTCAAGTAACTAGTGAGGGCAGGAGGGCTCCGCTCACGAGACAATTGAGCTGTGTGGTGTTCAGGGAGCCTCTGTGGCATGAAATGGGTGCCTTCTGAACTGCTTAACACATAACCAGCCAGCTAGGTAAATGCACAGGGTGGCACTGATGGGATCATTGGACCAACCTATCTTTATGATTCTGGCTCAGTTGCATTGCTCCAAATGAAGAAGAATAAGGCTCAAAAACTTCCTTTGAAATTGGAAATGTAGTCATATAAATCCTGTTAGTTCTATGAAAATCAAATATTAAAACTTGAAAAACTGGTATATGAATTTATTTGTGTTCATGATTATATGAAACATATAGCAAAAGTCTTCAAAGGCTGGCAATACACATAGGAAAAATATAACAAGATTGCAGATTAAGAGTTGCTTCTGAATTCCTATAGTAATATAACGAAAATCTCGCCTTCATTCAATAAGAGATAAAATATTCATAATTCACTGTTTGGAAAGAGACACCCTTTTCAATATAATTTGAAATGCTGATCCTCTGATCAGCATTTCAGCATAGAAAACTTCTAACACAGCCCTAATACAGAAGTGCAAAGCTCCCCTCCCTTCCAGAGATGCTAATTCACATATCTACATCACGGATCAGTTAAGTATGAACATGATTAAGCACTGGCTGTATTATATTTCTTCAGCCATTTAAAAATTTTAAGTATTGAAAGTTAAATAAATACACATGCTGTTGCACAGTTTCATCTTCAGTGTAAATAATATTAATGATTAAAAAATAGGTCACGTTTGCCATTTTTTCTTTCAAAGATCTTAAGGAACTTGAATAACTTTGGACCCGAAGGTACCTGGAGAGTGGCAGCCTTCCTCGAGTGAGACTAGTGGGAAACCCCTAAGGGCTACGGCCAACAGGAACTGAAATCAGTGGCTTCCAAACTTTTCTTGCCATAGTTTACAGAAAAAAAAAGTGACCTAGAACACACATAAATATGTGAATACCATGCATATAAATGAACAGCAGTTTCATTAATTTATCCTCCTTGCATTCTGATGTTTCCTATTCTATTTATTATTATTGTAGTTGTTATTGGAGTTAGTGTTGGTGACAATCCACTAAATTGATATCATGACCACTTATACATCACAACCACTGGTATACAAAACACTGCCTTCAATATCCTAGGTTTTTAAGATATTGGCCTACGCATCTTCCTGCCCTCCACATTCTTTCTGAATCTACTAATCCCCTCTCCTGGCTCAAGTGACCATCTGTATGCCAGGACTCTGGCCCAGACCCCACTCTGAAACCCCAGACCTGTACATCCAATTACCTGTCGAACAGCCTCACTTGGACATCTCAAAATTAACCTTAAAATCATATCTAGAAATGTACTTTGTTATGAGTAATCCAACTTTAAGCCTTAGTAACAGGTACTAACTCAGCTGTCCAAGCCAAAAACCTGTGAGTTATTCCTCTTCTTCCTCCTATAGCCAATTAATCTAACTTTTAAATTACTTTAGAACCCTCCCACTTCTCTCTACCACCACCCCAATCCCATTATCACTTGATGGTGCTACTGCTGAAAGCCTTCAGCACTGCTCCCCTCCAATCTACTCCATCCTGATGCCAGAGTGATCTTTCAAAAATGCAAATGTAAGCCGGGTGTGGTGGCACACGCTTGTAATCCCAGTACTTGGGAGGCTGAGGCAGGAGGATCACAGGTTCGGGGCCAGCCTCAGCTACTTACTGAGGCCCTCTGCAACTTAGTGAGACCCTGTTTAAAAATAAAGAATAAAAAATACAGGGCTGGGGGTATAGCTCAGAAGTAGAATGCCCCTGGGTTCAATCCCCAGTACTGCAGCAGCAACAACAACAAAACACACACACAAAAATGCAAATGTAATGACAGCATGTACCTCTATGGAATGCCAACAACTTTAGGACAGCACTGCAGCTCCCCAACATGGCTCACTAGCCTCCACACCCATTTCTCCAGCCTTGGTTCCTACCACATTTCCCCTTACTCTATAGAAGTGGCTTTCAGGGCTGGCTGCACATTAGAATCACCAGGGCAACTTTTTAAAAATACCAGTGCCTAGGCCTCCCTTCAGAACAATTCAATCAGAATCTAATTAGTGACTGTCACATATGGCCAGAGGGCCCTCTGCTTTAGATATAATGAAGGCCTTCCAGTTGTTCAGAAGTGCCCTCATGTCCTGGTCGCCACACATGCTGCCCCTTCTGTATCCTCAGCCCCACCCCCATACTCTGCCTTCAGCTCTCAGCCTAAATACCCTTAATCCCCCAGACCTGGCCAGTGAGGCCGCCTGTGTTCTATGCTTCCATGGAATCCTTACTTTCCTTTATAACAACCTAGTATGTTTTAAAACCTCCTAGCCTGGAACTAGTGGTTATTCAATAGAGATGCACAAAAAGAAATAAATTGTAATAACAGATATGGTGAGAAGATAGCATTGAGGAAAGCTGAAAAAAAACCACTCAGTACTGATGTACACGAAGCAAAATCAAATCTGCGGCATCTTGGAAAGAAACTCTCCTTTTTCCGTGGAGTGTGTGTGTATGTGTGTGTGGGGGGGGATGACAAGCAGAGAACACTAGGTGCCTCTATTCAATTGGGTCTTATGAAAGCTTTTGCCATGGAAGGTATCTCGTCTGCATCTTTTTAGTTCATCAGAGATGATAGATGGGGAGTAATTTCCCCTACTTGACAAATGAAGAGATGAATCTGCTTGCCCAGAGTGACCAAAGTGAATCGGGGAGCCAGGCAGGATGAGGCCACACGTCTCCACTGTGCTCCAGCGCAGGCCCGCCCTTCCAGAGGAGAGTTCAAAGAAGGAACATTGAACTTGTGGAGAAATGCTAAAGCTACCACCCCTGCAGCAGCGACTCTCCAGCTATATTTCATGCAATGCATATTAAGGTACCCATTAAAGTCTTGCTAGTAATCGAAAAAATTATATATGTGCAATGAGAATGAGTTAATGTTAACAGAAGAGCCTTAACTTCTGCATCTCCTGACTTCTTACTTTTAAGTTGTACCTTAACCTTGCATTTTTGTGGAGTTCTTTACATTTTATATGTAGGTGTAAAGTCATATTTGAGATATAATTCCATTAACCATACAAGCAACTTCATAGTCTATTATGTTGCATCAACTTTTTCTGTAAAAATAAATTGTTAAGGATATTATTCCTGGAACAGAATAAATTCTTGGAATTACTGAGTAACTTATGTACTGCACCACGGTTCCAAGAACACATTACTTATTTTATCATGACAAAGTAAAGTCATTAATCTTCTGGCTTCATCTCAACAATGAGAAATGCTGTAAGATGTGCAGACACCTGCATTACATTCAGGTTCAACTTTATATCATCCATAAACATCTCTGTTTTGGACACCTCATCCAAACAAATGCTCACAGAATACTCTATGTAGCATTTGATTTTATGAAACTATAAAAGTTCCTTGCTGTTAATTACAGAGACAAATGTCTCATCACACATTTGGTTAGCAGATAGCATAATTAGTTTTCTCCATTAACCTTTCAGATATAAAATTTGATTTCCAAGTAAAAAACATTGTAAAACCCTTGGAACTCAAATAACACAGTATATTTGTACATGGTTAGAAAAAAAGTAATACTAAGAGAACAATTTTATGGATTCTTATTTACAAGGATACTGATTGTCTAGAATACAAAAAGAGAATCTGTCTAAACTTTGTCATGATTTTAAAATATATTATCAAGTATGCATGTAATAAGCTGTCCACTGTATGGAAAGGAAGCACAGTAACCTGACCCTCAAGGGAATGTGTCCTTAATCTCTCCTAGTCA
This sequence comes from Glis glis, assembly GCA_004027185.1. Taxonomy (NCBI): domain Eukaryota; kingdom Metazoa; phylum Chordata; class Mammalia; order Rodentia; family Gliridae; genus Glis; species Glis glis. The sequence goes on along the minus strand of PVJS01006555.1, from coordinate 42,075 downwards.
CGGCCTTGTGACAAAATGTTCATCACAGCCTCTTATTTGTGAAACAGACTAGGAAACGGTGAGCCGACAAACAAGGGAAGGGTGTTGAGCTGATGGCGAGGGAGCAGTCAGTGCTACAGCAAGGCATTAGCAGTGTGGACCACATATGCGAGGGTGGGCCCATAAGACAGTACTGAAGAGCAATGTCAAAGCAGTTAGTTTTGTAAGTACACTCTGTGGGGATCACACAAGGACAAAATCACCCAATGACACATCTCAGCATATTTCCCCAAGGGTAAGTGCTGAGTAACTGTAGCTTTTTCGTTTTTGATTGTCACAATGTCTAGATGGGATGCTAGTGACATTTATGTATATATTTACACCACTACCATTTCAAGGGTGAAGACCTTATGCAGTACTTTATGGGACAGTCCTACACACGAAAACCGTCTCATCTCAATGCACTGTCACATTCAGATTAATAGCTGGTGGCAAATTATATTTTTAACATGGTACTCACTCATTTGTTCAAAAGCAGTTATTAAGAATCTACACTGCCGGGCGTGGTGGCGCACGCTTGTAATCCCAGTACTTTGGGAGGCAGAGACCGGAGGATCCGGGTTTGCGGCCAGCCTCAGCGCGCATGCGCGTGCGATCTCTCTCTCACTCTCTCTCTCTCTCTTTACCTAGTGAGGCCCTCCGCAACTTTGTGAGACCCGGTGTCAAAAATAAACCATAAAAAAATAGGGCCGGGGGTGTAGTGCGGAGGTAGAACGCCCCTGGGTTCAATCTCCGGTACCGCAAAAAAAAAAAGAACCTACACTATGTCAAGTATTGTACACTACAAATATTTAAACATTTAAACCCAGAAGTCTTGCCCTGAAGGAACTCAAGCTGAGCCTGGAAGGATAAATAAAGGAGGGCCATGCAGACAGGGAGCAGAGGTCACTCGAGCTAAGAGACCAGCAGTGGACATGCCAAGGCCACAGCACTGCAGTGTGCCAGGGCCCTTCACAAGGTCAAGGTGGGTCTGTGAGGCCCGGGAGGTGGAGGCTGGTCATATACAGGGGCACAGTAGTGCATCTTATTTCAGAGGTAGAGATTAAAGGGGCTCTAATTAACCTAATAAAATAGAAAACATGTACAGCAAAAAATAAACACTCCATTGTTAGTGTTGATATATTTTACTCCTGATATGTGAAGTCCAGTTAGCAACCAAGAAGGATCTATCGAATTCTACCAGCTGAGCCAGATGGGAACTGAGGTAAAAGCTGAATGATAAAGTCCCAAATTGGCTGAATTCTCTTTATATTAATTTTTGGATAGTCTTTTTCATTCATGCACTGAGCATTTATCAGTGCTTGTTATGTGACTAGCACAGTGCAGGGCAGTGGGGACACAGAGATGACCCTTAGAGGGTTTACAATCCAGAGGGAGAGATATATAAGTAAACTAATGGTGCCTTTGCTTTGGTAGGGATATCAGAGCATGCTGCAGTAGGGGAGGGTGGGGGATCTGTGAGACCTGCCTGGAGAAAGCTCATCAGCTTGGCACTTAAGACAGGAGAAAGACCGGGCAAAGAGAGAAGATGGGGTGGCAAGTGTGGATCTCTAAGTAGAGGAGTAGTACATGAAGTCACCACAGTTGGAAAGTGCAAGGCCTACAACGTGAGGAAGCAGAGGCACTGTAGGAATGCAGGGTGATCTAGTGTGCAAGGCCTACGACGTGAGGAAGCAGAGCCACTGTAGGAATGCAGGGTGATCTAGTGTGCAAGGCCTACAACGTGAGGAAGCAGAGCCACTGTAGGAATGCAGGGTGGCTGAGCATGGGAGGTGTCAGGAAAAGCTGGAAGAAGGAGGCAGGTGGCAGTTCATGCAGGGCCTTCGCTGTCACGCTAAGAGTTTGGGTCTTAACCTGAAAGCATTAGATGATGAAGAACTTCAGGCAGAGGAGCAACCCAAGTTGTGTGCAACAGTGGACGGAACCTAATGGCACCCACTGGATCAACCACTGTATTCCCAGGCCTCTGTTGTCCCCAGGCTAGCTCCCCTGCTGCTGCTGCTGCATCCATTCTCAGGTTTTCCCTCCCATACTCGGTTTCTTATAAGAACAACAGACTTCCTGTGTCAATGTCCTAGGTCTATTTTTAACTTCGAGATGCAAAACACTGTTCTAAAAATCTTTATTTTCTCTTATAGATGGCCATATTATTTTCTTCCAAAGTAAAATCATATTCCCATGGGAACCAGAAAGGCTAAACAGTCAATACATCTCCTTAGATTCTGCCCTTCATGGATGATTTTTTTTAAATGACTTGGTCATGATCAGTGTAGGAAAAGTAAAATATCAGAATATATTGCACTTCTTTTTTTTTTTTTGCGGTACCGGGAATTGAACCCAGGGGCGTTCTTCCTCCGCGCTACACCCCCAGCCCTATTTTTTATACTTTATTTTAAAACCGGGTCTCACGAAATTGCGGAGGGCCTCACTAAGTAGAGAGAGAGAGAGAGAGAGAGAGAGAGAGAGAGAGCGCTGAGGCTGGCCGTGAACCCAGATCCTCCGGTCTCCGCCTCCCAAAGTACTGGTTGCACTTCTTACAGGGCAGTTGCTGAACCACACCAAGACTTCTTGAAAAACAGAAAGAGGCAACTTTTCCTTAAGATAGACGCTGCCTCTGGGAGGGCTCGGGTGAGAGCCCCATTTACCCTTCGCTGGGCACACGTGGGTAGGTAGGTACGACTTGAGCAGCTGTATGCAGGGGCCCCATTCCCTCAGAAATGTGCCAGTCATTAAGGTTTGTTAGAATTGTTTAATGTATGGTTTTATTTTCTTAAATTAAGGTTGAAAACTTGTTTCATGTGTACTCTGAGAACTAGACAACGTCAACGTCCATTTTCAGGCAGGTCAGTATTATCTTAGGCGCCTCTACGGTGCAGAGTACAGAGCGAGCAGGCACACACGAATTTTGGCTGTCAACATGTCGCCTTTCATATGTGAGTTTCTCTCCTTTTTTTTTTTTAATCTTTTCTAGATTTGTAAAAGATTTCAAGCGGTATTTCACAAATCAACATTAGAAGTCCCAAATTTCTATGCTAGTTTAGTATATTATAAAAGCTTCTTCAAGTTCAATGAGACATATTCTAGTTGGGTTCACTGAATGTCTCAATAGAGTAGTACATTTTAAGATGAATCTTTCAGAGTCCGATATCACAGTGTCTGATATATTCACGTATTCCAATAAGGAATGTTTGCGTATCTACCAGTTGAGTACTACGATAAACATATAACACTGTGTCTAGGTGCTCCTGAGGACCCAAAAAAGAATCCAGGCCACACTTGCCCTCTAGGATCTGACGATCTACATTAGGAGAGATTAGGAGAGACGGTGCAAATAAACAAACACGATTCAATGTGGCAATTGTTAAAATGGGGAAGATTTGCAGGGTGACCCGGAACACAATAAAGCCAGGCAGAAAAATAAATAAATATTAGGCAGTACTGGTAAGTGCCAGAAAAAAAAGTGATGTTATTATTCAGCACTGAAGTGTACAGAAGAAAAGATAATTTCTAATTTGGAAAGAAAAGGAGGAGGGGGCTAATGAAAATAAGAATACAGTGGTTCCCAGTATAAAAAAGTGTTTCATCATATAGGATTTCCTATTTTGTCCAATGTGTTATTAACCGTTAACCTGAGATCAAACCAAGGTTTTCTGACTTTCAATCTGACTTTTCTCTACCATGCTATAAACAGAAAAGACTTACAAGCCTCAGTAATATTGGAATTGAACCTTAAACAGTGTCAGGAGAGACGGGACATTACTAGGAGTCTAGAAATGGGAGACGAGCTAGGCATGGTGGCGCATGCTTGTAATCCCAGTACTTTGGGAGGCGGAGACCGGAGGATCCGGGTTCACAGCCAGCCTCAGCTCTCTCTCTCTGTCTCTCCCTGTCTCTCTCTACTTAGTGAGGCCCTCCGCAACTTCGTGAGACCCGGTTTCAAAATAAAGTATAAAAAATAGGGCCGGGGGTGTAGCACAGAGGTAGAACGCCCCTGGGTTCAATCCCCGGTACTGCAAAAAAAAAAAAAAAAAAAAAGAAAGAAAGAAAGAAATGGGAGACGACATGGAAGGAGAGTGGAGACTACACAGAGAAGCAGCCTTGGTGAACAGTCAGAGACAGGACTGGCGGGTGCTTTCGGAGAGATGAGGAGTTTGACACAAGCACATTTTCTGTGTGTGTGTGTTTGTGTGTGGAGAGGGGTGCTGGAGATTGAACCAGGGGCATTCTACCTCTGAGTTACATCCCCAGCCCCATTCTGTTTTTTATTTGGAAACAGTGTCTCATCTCCCTAGGTTGCTGAGAGCTCACTAATTTGCTGAGGCTGGCTTTGAACCTGTGATCCTCCTGTCTCGGGCTCCCGAGTACTGGGATTACAGGCGTGCGCCACCTTGCCTGGCTAGCACATTTTCTAAGTGAGGGTGAAGAGAGAGAGAGAGAAGAATGAAAAGGTAAGCTAGAAACAGCAAATGGAAAAAGGAGGAGAACAGGGCCATACCTCCTGCGAGGCAGCATGGCCAGGTGGAAGAGTGTGCCAGACCGTGCCAGGCCCAGGCTCCTGTCTCCCAGCTCTATGACTTCAGGCAAATTAGCGTTTCTACAGGCACATTTTTCTCATCTAGTATTTTTCCTTTTTGTGGTATTGGGGACTGGAGCCACAGACATTCTACCTCTGAGCGCTACCCCAGCCTTACTTTATTTTTTATTTTGAAATAGGGTCTCACTAAGTTACCGCACGCTGGCCTTGAACTTGCGATCCTCCTGCCTCAGCCTCCCAAGTACTGGGAATACAAGTGTGTGCCACTGGACCCGGCTCCCGTTTTTCTCATCTTAAAAATGGAAATAATCATACCTTCCAGAGCAGCTGGGGTTAAGTATGCTGAGTGTGGGAAGTGCCCAGCCCGCAGGCAAGGCTGAACAACCTCACTCCCTTTCATCCCCACTGGGTCCTGGGCTCTTCCAGGTCGAAGCTTCTAGCCACAGCTTTCTACGTCCCTGAGGGGCCCCCTTTTGCCTCAGCAAGTCTTGATTTCTGGGAGGCAGGCTAGTGGAGGGGAGAAGGTTACACGGGAGCCAGAGGCAGGAGGACTTAGGTAGGATCAGACTGTGGCTACTGAACACTCAGTGAAGGGACGCAAACTTGATTCTAGAGTCCATGAGAGGGCAGTTAAAATCTCAGTGCAGCCAGAGGAAGAGGCATTACTGAGTAAGATCAGCCCATGGGGCAGAATGGGAGAGAAGTTAAGGATTTGAGGCAGCTCTGATGTGGCAAAAAGCATTTAGAACTGGATGTTAAGAGAGCTGATTTAAAGTATAGTCTACTACTAAGTACTGCATGGCCCTGGGCAAACGGCTTTCATGTCTGAGCTCAGCTTCCCACTTGTACAACATGAGCCAGATACAATACCCACCTCCTCCTGGAGTGCCCCAGTAGTAACCACATGGCAAACAAAAGTACTGAGACAGGCCCAACTACAAACGTTGGCCAAACTTTAGGCAACAAGAGGAATGTGGGGTGTGTAAGCGCCGTGGGTCTCCTCAGCCTCTCAAAGCAGCCCTGCTCCCCTTTATCCGCTGTCCATGCTGGGCGCTCCATGTGGGAGTGCACTGAACACAGTGTCTCAGATGGTCACAGTCATGGTTTGGAGACACAGAAGCTCGCCTGCATCCTGGCTCAGCCACTGAGTGCCTTTTGAACTCCAGTTCTTCATCCATAAAATGGGAATGACATTACTTTCCTTGGGCCAATTAACGTGTAACATTTACAAAGTTCTTAACACAGTACCTGCCATGTAGCAAGCTCTTGATCAATGACACCTACAACAGCCACATTCCTAACCCCAAGAGACACTCCTCGTTCTCTGACCCCTTCACTCCACCACCAAGAAAGAAGAGAACTGGCATGCAAAAGGACAGGGACACAGGACATAGTGGTCCATGGTGCTGAGGGTGGAACTTGTGGGAAGAGGAACAGAGGCGAAAACCCGTGTTTCCAAACGATGGGATTTTAGGGGTTCTTCCTTTCCCCCGCTCTTGGCCTTCTTGATCTTTCACTTTATCCGAGGTTGTATCCCTATTCCTGGAATCGTGCCACAGGCATGGCAGAATGCCTCTTGGGAGGAGGGGTCTAGCTCCAGTCCTTCGATCCAGGCCGCCAGACCCTAGGTGGAGAGTGCCCCCGTTCCAACACGGCCCTGTGCAATTCTCCAGGGAAGAACATTACATGTGGGTATCTGTAAAGGTGTGTAGGCATGTTCCAAGTGTGTCCTCTTTGAGGTGATCTGGAGACCTTAGTGGGGGAAGTTGTCATCAAGAAAGCCACTGAGAAGAGATTTAAAAACCCAGAGATCTCAACCCTGCTCAATTGGCCCGGATACCACACCATGTGCTTCATCTACTCAAAGTTGTATAACTGAGCTGAATATTAAAAAGAACAACCAGCACAGGCTTGGCATGTATGTATTTGGAGCTCAATAAATATTTGTTGAATGAATAAATGAGACTTGAACACGGAAAAAATAGGCACTTCAAATTTATATACTATAAAAGTAAATCTGCTCTAAAATCCAATGTACAAAAACAGACTTCATTTAATATTTGCTATTGTTATAAATAGTAAATTAATTGTCTCATTAAAACTTTTTAAAAGTGCCCTCCTACCAGCTAAGGCACCCTCAATGCTCCTTGAATCTGCCTGCCTCAGCACGGGAGAGGGGAAGTTTGGAGAGGAGCCTGGGTTTACTCCAAGTTCTGCTACTTGTGAACAAGTCACTTCGCTCTGAGCTATGGTTCCCTTCATGAGAGGAATAATAATAACTTCCCTGACTACCTCACAGGTAGACTGTAAAACCCCTAAGAGATAACAGACGTGAAAGCACTTTCTAAACTATAAAGTAAAACACTCAAGGTCTAATTATACTGATGCTTATCGCTTTGCCTTGGCTCACATCACTCTACCCGCCAGGAATCGTCTGCCGATGCAACTCTCCCATAGCTGCCGTCTAGTCTTTGCAGAGCCTCCGCCACACCCTTCCAACTTCACTTTTGCTCACCACCCTAGTCCTTTGCAACTGTCACTTAATTACTATTCACACAGAGTGTGTGTGTGTGGGGGGGTGCTGGGGATTGAACCCAGGGGCATTCTACCTCTGAGCTACATCCTCAGCCCTATTTCATTTTTTATTTGGAAACAGGGTCTCACTAAGTTGCTGAGAGCCTCGCTAAGTTGCTGAGGCTGGCTGCAAACCTGCAATCCTCCTGTCTCAGCCTCCCAAGTACTGGGATTACAGGCATGTACCACCACGCCTGGCTGGCACATTCTGTTGAGAGACCTTTGGCAGGTGACTTAACATCTCTAAGCCTTATCTACAAAACGAGGATGGTAACGACTCTGTTACAGATTTGCTGTGAGGAAAAATGAGATAATTCAGGTAAAATACTCCACTCAGTGCCCTGTGCACAGCTCACGTAGTAGATGTTGAGACTGCTGTATACTGCTCCCTAACTCCTTCTTGGATTTGTCCTGTTCCCCCCACTCCCAACGGATTTTAGTCCTTGAGAACAGGGTCCCTATTTCATTTTTTACCCCATTCCCATTCTAGAGAAGTGCTGAGTTCGTGGTATTTTCTCACAAAACACTTGTGGAAGTGATCAAATGAACTGTTTTCCTCTGAACAGTGCTCAGATATCTACTGTCATTCCAGCCAGCCAGCTTGAGAAAGTCAATGTCCACAGGGTACAGTTACCTCTTCTGACCCTATTATCAAGTTAAAAATGTGTAAGTAATTCCCAAAGCACTAAGATAAACCATTCACACTCTTAAGCTACCTTCCATGTTGGATGTGCTACATTAGTTAACAGCCTAAAAATAAGCCAGAGAAATAGATTTGATATAGGAACCTCCGCCAAATCCTGGAGCACTCTCTTTTCCCCGGGACGTGAACTTGAATCCTATAGATGTGGAGTGTCAATACATTTGAGTGCAGAAAGCCCCATGTAACATCATGGGGGCCACATGCTAGTATTGTGGTAAAGGTGAAATAGTTCTTCTGGTATTTGGGTACCAAGCTCTCCTAAATGTCACAAACTTCGCGTCGTAAGTAATATTATGAGTGGACTCACAATTTACAAAACAAACCTGATTTAAATCTGTTTCAAAAAGAATAACTACAATCTAACACACTATCAACCACAAAATTCTTAAATTCAGATATTATCGGTAACTATTTCCAATTGCTCTAGAAATCATGTTTGCATACTTATGTCTGCTATTTTTAAAAATTGACTTGAAGATCACAAAAGAAAAATGTTCTTTGGGAACCATATCTGACTTTCCCCGGAAAAGCCAAAAAATGAGAAATAACCCACAGCACACTCCCAGGCTGCTGAATCTTTTTGTGTCTTCATGCCAAAGGGCTTCCTGACCAACCACTTTGAAAGCAGATCCCAAGCCTGGTCTTTTATTGGTATTTTTGTACTTCCTCAACTGAGACTAGGAAAAAGGCAAGCAGCAGTGTCCAGCACCTTCGAGTTTACATTTTCCTAAATCCTGAGCGCTAGCGCAGTCTCCCCACTCATGCTCAGGATTCACTTACCCACAGCACCCTAACTACTTCCCAAACACACAGCAGAGAGGGCTGGGGGAGACCTCTTGGGAAGAACTAAATCAAGAACCTGAAGTTCCATTTGTATGACAAATGTAAATTTTCTACTAAAAGGCAAATTTTTTATTTCAAATGGCTAACTTTAATGGTTCTTTTTTTTTTTTGCGGTACAGGGATTGAACCCAGGGGCATTCTACCTCCGCGCTACACCCCCGGCCCTATTTTTTTATATACTTTATTTTGAAACCGGGTTTCACGAAGTTGTGGAGGGCCTCACTAAGTAGAGAGAGAGAGAGAGAGAGAGAGAGAGGGAGAGAGACAGAGAGAAAGAGAGCTGAGGCTGGCCGCGAACCCAGATCCTCCGGTCTCCGCCTCCCAAAGTCCTGGGATTACAAGCGTGCACCACCACGCCTGGCTGGTTCTTTCTTTGTGTGTGTGTGTGGTGCTAAGGATTGAACCCAGGGGCATTCTACTTTTGAGCTACACCACAACCCTATTTTTTATTTATTTGGAAACAGGGTCTCACTAAGTTGCTGAGAGCCTTGCGAGGTTGTTGAGGCTGACTTCAAACCTGTGATCCTCCTGTCTCAGCCTCCCAAGTACTGGGATTACAGGTATGCACCACCTTGCCGGGCTTCAAGTGGTACTTAAAAACAAAATTTAGCTGACCAAGGTTAAAGAACTGAAGAGTGTACAATCCAAGAATTTTCTCTTTCTGGGCCACAGCATTTCACTTAATTATTAGCCTTTTGGTTTTTAGTTCACTTAACAGTCAACAAGTGCCGGGAGTAGTAATGGCCTCAGTAATATTTTCTCCCTCAGTGGAAAGATCCACGTGCCTTCAATGATGGTACCTGTAAGAAATGCTGATGTGCCCTCCTATTTCACCTCTTTAAGTATCTAAGTGACTTCCTCCCAGCCTTTGTCTTCCTCAAAGCAAAACAGAGACCTTGGTGGAAGTACACTACACCCTTGGGCTTCAGCGATGTTTTAATTTGAAGGACTACCACACTGGGTCTGAGCAGCAATCCTGCTACCTGAGGTCCCTAGCCCTGGGCAGTTCTGGTCCTCGCCTTCAATCACTCTGGCCCTGACTCTCTCATGCTCTGCTTCCTGTCTGTGTAGCACCGGGCTCTCACCCTACTACCTGGGGTTCCTGGATGGGCAAGGTTGAAGCCAAATGCCATCATTTACTCTCTACGGGGACTTTATGGGCACTTGACTCTTAGAGGCAAAATCCTAAATGGAGTCACTTTTGGCTCACAGTCTGCAAATAACAAAACTACACATCAAAGTCCTCCATGTACAATATTTGTACCAAAACTCTAAGTGGACAGAGTGGTGACGCTTTGGCTACCTACCCATCTGTGGAGCAACGACACCTGTTGGGAGGTCTGGGAGGCTCTGCCTTTGTTCTGCCTGTCCCTCAGGTGAGCCAGGGACAAGGATGACAGGAGAAAGGCGGGACTATTCTCTCTGACCAGAAATGAGGGTGAGAAAGGAACACAGAGCCGAGAAAATGAGGAGTTGCTTAACGACAACTAGCACTATCGAGAGGTGGTTAGGCAGACAATCACACTTTTATTTTCCTTACGCTTTTTGACTGTAGATTTAATTTAATTTTGTCATGGCAGGATTAGCAACCAGGCCACAGAGGTGAAGGGACATTATAATAAGACAGCACATTAATCCTCTATCCCACCCAAGGCAGAAGCAAAACCAAACAAATAGCAGCTTCCTGGAAATTGAATTTCTGTTATCCAGATGTCAAAGATGTAATACCCCAATTACACAAACTATTGCCAGTGAAGCATGCCAGCGAATATGCAATGTAAATGGGGTGAGCAGAGAGCGACAAAACTGCACAGTCAGCATCTGGCTCTGGGAGTGAGTGATAATTAGCACTGTGTGTAGACACTAATAAACATTTATGTCTGAAATTACAACTTTTAGCAATGTTAATAAGGGATATATTGGCAATCTGTAAAATAAAAGGTCTTCAAAAGAATGTCATACATTAAGCAATGGCAGATATTTCCCGTTCTTGCACAAGACCCCCCCCCATTGCAAATGGCCACAATGTTTTACTGAGAAATTAATTGACATAGGGACCTACCTAAAAAAATGGGTTGTGTCTCTATGGCTTCCCCATTAACATCGTTGCTGAATTCTGAGATCTTATACCCCTCATGGTGATAATCTGACATGAGAAAACAATAAAAAATTAGAATTCTAATGACCTCAAGATAGGAATAAGCAGCAAAGTCTAGGCTCACACCCTCTATAGTATGTGCCATCTATAATTTATAAGTGTATTCTTCAAGAACTCAGTTAATCACAGACTTTGGAGTCAATAACAATCCCTAAAACTTTGCTTACTTTGAAGTACACAAACTTAACAGATGACTTTGACTTTAGAAAACAGCTATGCTTGGTCACACGGTTTTCACGGTAAATTTTACCCACAGATGCCAATTATTAGACTTTTCTTTTGAGACAGCAAGTATATTTATAAGAAGAAACCCCTTGCCAAATTAAAAGCCAGGGGAAGTTTCCAAATTTATCTCCACAACCCATTTTTACAAGCATATCAATAGTATGCTTTAGAGTTACCTGGCATGCTCAGTTTACCCAGAAAAACCTCAGCCTATAAACTGCTTAAAGGCAAGCATACATGAAAAATACTAACTTATTCCAAATACAGTACAATGTGAAAGGAAGCGAGATTTTCATCTTTCACACAAGTGAAATCTTTTGCATTCAGCTACAGTACTTTAATATGCAATAGTTTATTTTATAAAACAACACACCTGCAGAGCAGAGAGAAGACTCAGACTCATAATTTAAAAAAAAGAAAAGGAAAAACTTGCTATGTCAGTAAATATTTAAAATATAGTATTTTACAAGCTTCTCTATAAGAGCTACTGAGCTTTGGCAACTCTTTATTTCTTAAAAAGTAGGATCACCTACCTATGTAAATAGAGGTTCCTTTTTAACAACTATTCTGTGTTTTTGTTTTAGGTATGGCAGGACAATATGGACAAAACTACTCTCACTTTTAAGATAAAGTAGTAGTTCCCCAAGGTCATAAATAAGAATGCCGCCTACTTTCCTGAATGAATCAGAAAGCACCAACAGGGCAGCCTCGGACTTTAAAGTACAAATAACTGAGCAATCAAACTCCCGTAGGAAAAATAAAATTACAAAGAAAAAAATATTTTGCATACATAAACTATTTCAGGCCTCTCTCATTAAACAGTACCCAAACTAAATTAGGGGAAACAGAGATGAGTAGGTCTTCAAAATGTCTATAATTAAGCCATTTTCAGACTAACCAAAAGTGGGTTTTATTGAGCCCACATCTCAGTGAGCTTAGCTTCATTTGAAAAACTCGATTACTCGTAATTGCCCTCCAATTTCCATTCGTTTATATGTGACTTCTGCAGGTTGCTCAAACAGTCGTGTGGCTCTGTCCTCTGATGCCAGTGTTAAACAACCCAGGAAAAGGGGGCAGGTCAGTCTGTGGCTTGGTTTTAGCCTCAAGTTGATTCAAAGATATCCAAGCAAGGTGAGTCTAAACTCAATACAGGGCTTGTGGCATTAAAAAAAAAAAAGCCACCTGCCTCCAATTTAAGGTGACACAATGCGTTTTGCAGACACATCCTCAGACTGCTCTTATCTTTAGTTCTCATCATTTTTTAAAGAGTCAAATCAGGAAGGCACACTCTAACAAGTATCTGAGCACAGACGAGACTGCATTGAACTTTCCCCTCCCCTGACAACAGGAAAGCCGGAGAGTGGTGTACACCTGTTAGGAGGACCTGGCTAGATTTCATTTTGTACGGATACTTATCTCGCTGGTCTGTGGTCTAGTCTAAAACACCTTTCCTTCCCAGCCCAAACCAGCCAGCCAGAAGCCTCCCCGCTGGATGTCAACAATCCTGCTCTGGGGCTGGACCCCTCAGGAGCTGCTTCTCCTCCGGAGAGCGATCGATCGTCTGGTTTGTCTTTGATTCCTTCTGGGGCGGGGGACGAGGCGCCCCCACACCTCGCAGGTCGGCGGCGCCCGCTCGGCCTGACCGGCCGCAGCCTCGGCCGCCGCGGGCGGCGACACCCCGGGGAGAGGGCTGGGCGCCGGTGTCATTGTTCGCTAATCTCCCGGCCAGCCCTCCGACTTGTTTACGCCGAGTCCGGGGCCTCCCCCGCACAACTTGGCGGGGTCCGGGCGGGGGCCGCGGCGGGCCGGGCCGGGCCGGGCCGGGCCGGGTCGGCGGGGGCCGCGGGGACCGGGACGCGAGGGCGCGGGCCGGCGCGGCGGCGCTTCCTCCTCCTCCCCGCCGCCGCCGCCTCCCGCCGCCGCCGCCGCTTACCTCGGCTCACCAGTTTGAAGCTCTGGGATTTCCTGCTTCTTTTCCTCTCGGAGAACTCCATGGCGCGGGGCGGGCGGCGCGGCGCGGGCGCGGGTCAGCGGACCGGGCGGCGGCGGCGGCGGGAGGCCGAGCGCGGGCGCGGGGCCGCGGCTCCGGCGAAGTTGCCCGCGCGGCGCCGCCCTCCCGCCCGAGCCCGAGCCGGCCGCCGTGTCCCCGCGCCGCCGCAGCCCAACTTTCCGCGGGCACGGCGGCGGCGGTGCGGACGCGGCGGGCGGCGGGGAGGCGGCGGCGCTGACCGCCCCCGCGGGAGGAGGGGCGCGGAGGGGGCGGGCCGCCCGGACCCCGGGGCCACCTGCTGGCGGAGCCGCCATCCCTCCTCCCTCCCTCCCTCCCGGGGCCGCCGCCGCCTGTCCGCGCGGCGCCCCGAGGAGGCGCGGAGGCCGCGGCGCAGCGCTGGCGGCCTGTCCCCGCGGAGCTGCTCGCCGCGCGGCTCGGCCCGGACCCGCCACCCGGACCCGCCACCCGGACCCCGCCAGCCCGCCCGGCCCGCCCCGCCCGGCCCGCCGGACGCGCCGATTTCGGGGAAGTTATGGGAGGGGGAATGAACTTCCCCATCTCTGCGTTTCCTTGCAGACGCGGAGAATGCATCGGTGAGAAAGAGTCTGCAAAAGAGGGAGCTGCAGTTTGTTGGCCCCGATCCTGGGGACTGGAGGAAAAAGCTCCCGAGTTCTATTCAAGGCGGAGAGCCCGTGGATTGTGGGGTTGGAGAGGGTGCCAGGGCTGAGGCGGGCTCCATGTGGTCATGGCAGGTGCAGGGGACTCTGCCACTTGATGTAAAAAAAAAAATGCCGGAATAATTGACACAAACAGAAAGCTGTTATTAGTTTTTAGGTAGTATTCTCTGGGGAGAGAAGAGCGCGCTCCAGGCACCATGGCTCGCACACAACATCTTTTGAGCGGGAATCGAAAAGAATTTTGCACCACCTGGGAATGGCAGTGTAGGGACATGAACTGACACGCTTAAAAGTACTGCCGCTAACCGGATCATTTCTAGACCAAAACACAAAGAGAGTAAAGAGGTGCCCCTCCACCCACACGCACACACACCACAGCACTCTGGCAAATGTAGATGACCCCAAAGGGTAGAGAGGGAGAAGGGCTTGTTGACAAATGTGATGAGTGCCGTCGGGGGTCCCACTCAAATGAGACAGCCACTCCTATTTAACAGGGACATATGGAGTAGGCAAGTGCCAAAGAAGGGGAAGTTAGAAGCAACTAGATGAACATACACCGAGAAACAAAACCAGAGAACAGGGGGAGCAGCAAACCAAGTGGCCGCGGCAGGATGGGTGCACATCCTGAGGTCTTGCTGGCCTGCAACAGATAGGGAGGCTGGTTCCACCTGGCGGGGAGGTGAGGGCCAGGTCAGTTCAAAAAGCAGATCCCTAAACTGGAGATTCTTAACTTTTTTTGATCACCGTCTTCTTTGAGCTTATGTTAGAATCTCAGGATCTTTTTCCCAGAAAACCCGTGGGACCAAAGAAATTTGTATAGGTTTCTTGTAGTTCTTTAGACCCCTCGACCTCTAAGAGGTAGTAGAAGTAATTAAAGTGATAACGGCGAGGGTTTGAAGCTATAATGGTTCTCTTCCTCCCCCTCTTCTTTAAAACCAGGTGTAAAAACTTGAAGGTGTTTGGAGTGTGTGTGTGTACATGTGTGAGTGGTACTGGGGATTGAGGTACACCCCCCACCCTATTTTATGTTTTATTTTGAAAGAACATCTTGCTAAGTTGCTGAGGGCCTAAGTTGCTGAGACTGGCTTCGAACCTACCATCCTGCTGCCTCAGCCTCCCAAGTACTGGGATTATGAGCATGTGCCACCGCACCAAGGAAGAATATTTTTAAAGAAACAAAAGCATAATATTTTGTTCCCCAGGCTAGGATCTATTCGTAATGCCTTCCTACAGCCTTAGAACCTGGAGTACTAGACTGATTGAGGGACACCGAGGATTGTAGTGCCATGAAGCATAAAATGAGATTTTATTGTGCTTAAACTGACAAAATCATTGGAGGTATCATTCCCAAGAAGCAAATCCCTAGAGAAGATACTAACAACTTAGCATTTTCAGTTTAAGTAGGAATATGGATTCCATTTACAATATTTTTGATGTAGTTAACAAGAAAACCTTTATTTATTTATTTATTTATTTATTTATTTGTGGTACCGGGGATTGAACCCAGGGGCATTCTACCTCCGAGCTACACCCCCAGGTCTATTTTTTGTTCTTTATTTTGAAACAGGGTCTCACTAGGTTGCAGAGGGCCTCACTAAGTAGCTGAGGTTGGCTGCCAACCCGGATCCTCTGGTCTCAGCCTCCCAAGTACTGGGATTACAAGCGTGCGCCACCACACCTGGCTAACAAGAAAATCTTTAAAGATGATATTTTAAAATAATAGTTACTTTTCCTTGACCCTTTTTACCTGGGTGTCCAAAGATGGTCTATGAGCAAGGTGATCTGCAGAGAACACAGGCCAGCCTGCCCTATTAGCTTTTAGAGAAAAATCAACAAATATTTACTTACTCCCCACTATGGGCAAACCACTATGCCTTTATCTAGCAAAATGTATATATCTATTATAAGTATCGAGTAATATTACTTATAATACTAAAATGAGACTGCTTTAGGTGGTGGGTATCTGTACTGGTCTGCTTGGGCTGCCTTCACAAAATACCATAGACTGGGTGGTTTAAACAACAGAAATTTATTTTCTCATCATTTTAGAAGCTAGAAGTCTCAGATTAAGGTCCGGCAGGGTCCATTTCTGTTGAGGGCTCTTTTCCTAGTTTGAAGGCTGCCGCCTTCTGTGTGTCCTCACATGGCACACAGGGAGAGAGAGCCTCTACTTTTGAGGCTGCAAGTCCTATTGGATTAGTGCCCTACCCTTATGACCTCTTTTAACCTCAATTATTTCAGATTAAAGGTTCCATTTCCAAATACTGTGGAATTAGAGGATAGGGCTTCAACATGGGAATTTTAAGGGGACACAATTCAGTCCATAGCAGTATTTTTTTTTGTTTGAATATAGTGATCGTGTTGGAGTATTCTGGAAAGTTCTGGAGGAGGAATGCTAAGGTCATTTCTTTGCCTCAATACGTCAACACTCCCTGGAGCTTTGGAGCCACAGGTTTACATGCTACTAGAGCTCAGGGAGAACTGGTCAAATATTCCATGACATCATGCAGGCTAAACGTCTTATTATATGACCATTCTAAAACACAGTTGATTATAAAGATTAAATGTAGGTCTTAATCTTTGACAAAGACAGGTAATTTGGCCAGAAGACATTAAATAACCATAACACTAATTCTCAAACTCTCTTTCTGAAAACTCTATCCTGAGGAAAATAAATAGCATTATGAAAATCTCCATCTTTATTTAGAGTCTTGCTGTCCAACAGAAATATAATGCAAGCCAGGTGTAGTGGTACACACCTGTAATCCCAGCTACCTGGGAGGCTGAGGCAGGAGGAGGATGGCAAGTTGGAGGACAGCCTTGACAACTTAGCAAGACCCTATCTCAAAATAAGTAAATAAATAAATAAATAAATAAATAAATAGGGCTAGGATGTTGCTCAGTGGTAAAGTGCCCCTATGTATAATCCCCAGTATCACCACCACCAAAAAAGAAATTAATTAGCCAGGCGTGGTGGCGCATGCTTGTAATCCCAGTACTTGGGAGGCTGAGACAGGAGGATCGCAGGTTCACAGCCAGCCTCAGCTACATAGTGAGGTCCTCCACAACTTAATGAGACCCTATTTCAAAATAAAGAATAAAATATAGGGCTGGGGGTAGAATGGAGGTAGAATGGGGGTAGCTTGGGGGTAGAATGCCCCTGGGTTCAATCCCCAGTACTGTAAAAAAAGAAATTAAGTAATTAATAAAATAAAAGTATATATACAATGCAAAGCCATATATGTACTTTAAAGTTTTTCTCCTAGCCACATTAAAAATGTAGAAATAAATGGATTAAATTTATTTAATATGTCTTATTTAACTGAATACATATAAAATATCATTTTGATATAATAAAATAATATTATTGAAATAGTTTATATTTCTTTTTGTTCAAAGTTTTGAAACTGATATGTGGTATGTGTTTTATATTTAGAGAACAAATCAAACAAGCCAACTTTCAAGTGTTCAGTAGCCACATGTAGTTGGTTGCTACCACATTGGACAGGTCAGAATTAGAGGAACTGCATGATTTGAACCTTGCTATGCATATAGATATGCCTAAAACTTGATTATCGTGTAACTATTTTTATTAATAATCCTCAAAAAGAAGGAAATGAGCAGAATGATACCACTGAGTTTGAGCTTTTTAAAAATCTTTGAATTCTCTGGAATTGAAAATCCAGTCACTGAATAGATTCTGGAAATTCTTCAGAAAGATTTAATAAGTATAAACTTTAACTTTTAAATTTTATGACAATCAAGGAGATAGCTCTACTTTAGCCTCTATTTCTCACTTTGTTTCTGGCTTAATACAGATTTCCACATTCATTTACTTTCTTTGTTTTAGTGATTGTAATTTAAAAGAAAGAAAATATAGGAGATTACAGAAATGAAAATGAGATGTCTGACTACTGCACTAATAATATTACTTTATATTCAAATGGGGCATCTCTTTTAGGAACTAAAGGATGTTGATACAGGATCTCATTCTATTAATCACTCTATGAAGTTGCTATATATATTAATGTTCCAATTTTGCAACTGTGAAAAATCTGTCTCTGAGATCACTTTTTACTGAAACTAGAATGGCAGGTCAGTTTCCTGACTCTTTTAAAGTGATGGATTAACCTTACTATCTTTCTCCCATTTCTTTAAAATAATTTCTTCTATTATTTATTTGTGTTCTGATTTAACATATACAGTAAGTAAACAGAGATCTCAAGTGGACACCTCAATTAATGTCTTTTACTTATATTGACATACATGTACCCCCCAAGATGAAGATATAGAGCTTTTCTAAGCAGGTTCCCTTGAAACACTTTCCAGTAGACACCACCCACCCACCTCCCCAGGAAACCACAATTCTAACTTCTGTCATCATCACTTGGGTTCATCTGTTGTTGAACTTCATGTAAATGGAACCATATACTGCGTACTATTTTATGTCTGGCTTCTTTTGCTTAACATATCTTTGAGATTCATTCAATTGGCTTTCCTTTTTATTTCTATGCATTATTACTGTTAATGGATATTCTTGTACAACTTCGTTCATGTCTTTTGGTGCACATAAGCATATTTTATCTTGGGTATACATACGTGAGTAGAATTGCTGAATTATAGTAATACATATGTTTGGATTTTGTAAATTACTGTCAAAATAGTTTTCCTAAGTAGTCGCACCAATTTACACTTCTACTACCAGTATATGAGAGTCCTACTTATTCCATATTACCAACACTGGGTATTATTAGTCCTTTTAATTTTAGGTCCTTTATGGTGGTGGTGGCGCAACTGGTATTTTATTGTCTCATTGGAATTTTAATTTTCACTCCCCAATTTACCAATGATGTTGAGCACATTTTCATATGCTTATTGGTCATTTGGGCATCTCCTTTTATAACAGGCCTGTTCAAGTCTTGCCTCCTTAAAATTTTGAGTTCTTAGACTTCTTATGAATTGCAAGTTCTTTTTATATTCTGGATATAAGTCTTTTGTAGGATGTTTATATTGCAGCTATCGTCTCTCAATTTGTAGCTTCTGTTTGCATTCTTAATGGTCTTAATGTTTTTTTTGTACTGGAAATGAAACCCAGGGGTATTCTACCTCCCAGCAACATCCCCAGCCCTATTTTTTATTCTTTATTTTGAAACAGGGTCTCACCAAGTTGCAGAGAGCCTCACTAAGTAGCTGAGGCTGGCCACGAACCTGTGATCCTCCTGTCTCAGCCTCCCAAGTACTAGGATTACAAGCATGCGCCACCATGCCTGGCTTATTTTTATTTTGAAACAGGGTCTCCCTAGGTTGATGAGAGTCTCACTGCTTGCTGAGGCTGTCCTCAAACCTGTGATACTCGAGGCGATCCTCCAGTCTCAGCCTCCCAAGTACTGGGATTACAAGTGTGCACCACCACACCCGGCTAAACGGTATTTTAATGAAGCTGAGTTTATATCTTCTTTTGTCACATTAAAAAGTGTATTCCATCCACATAAACTTTTCTTCTTTTTTTTTTTGTGGTACTGAAGATTGAACCTAGAGGCATTCTACCTCTGAGCTACACCCCCAACCCTATTTTTTATTTTGAAACAAGGTCTTGCTAAATTGCTAAGGGTCTGGCTGAATTGCGGAGGCTGGCCTTGAACCTACAATCCTCCTGTCTCCCAAGTACTGGGATTACAGGCAAGCACCACTACGCCCAGATAAACTTTTCTTTTAGATTTGAATTTATCAGTGTATTAGTTTCTTGAGGCTGCTATAACAAATTACCACAAACTTGGTGGTTTAAAACAACAAACACTTTTTTTTTTCAGTTTTAGACACTGGAGGTCTGAAATCACTATCACTGGGCTAAAGTCAAGGTTTCCACAAGGTTGAGCTCCATCCAGAGCCTCCAAAGGAAAATCTGTTCCTTGCCTTTTCCAGCTTCCAGAAGCTTCTGGCTTTCCTTGGATGGGGGCTGCATCACTCCAGTCTCTGCCTCTGTCTTTATGCCACCTTCTCCTCTGTGTGTTTCTCTCAGTCTATCTCTCTTAATGAAGTTTTTTTTTTTTTTTGCGGTACCAGGGCTTGAACCCAGGGGCGTTCTACCCCGGCCCTATTTTTTATCCTTTATTTTGAAACCAGGTCTCACAAAGTTGTGGAGGGCCTCACTAAGTAGCTGAGGCTGGATGCGAACCTGGATCCTCTGATCTCAGCCTTCCAAGTACTGGATTACAAGCGTGCGCCACCACGCCCGGCTTTCTGATGAAGTATTTAAGGCCCACTTGGATAACCTCCCTATCACACAATCCTTAATTTAATCACACCTGCTAAAATCTTTCTTTTTTTCTGAATAAGGCAATATTCACTGGCTTTAAGGATTAGGATGTGAAGATCTTCTAGCAATCAGGTTTTTTTTGTGTGTGTGTGGTACTGGGGATTGAACCCAGGGGCATTCTACCTCCGAGCTACACCCCCAGCCCTAATTTTTATTCTTTATTTTGAAACAGGGTCTCACTAAGTTGCAGAGGGCCTCACTAAGTAGCTGAGGCTGGCCGTGAACCCGGATCCTCTGGTCTCAGCCTCCCAAGTACTGGGATTACAAGCGTGCGCCACCATGCCTGGCCCTAACGATCAGTTTTTCATCCTCCTGATCAAATTCTCTCTGGAGCAACTAAACCTCAAGGCAAGACAGTGATGGTATAGACAAAGTCCTGGCTAGGATTTAGGAGACTCGAGTACAACTATTCATGCAAAATTTTAATATCTATGGGCCATTGCTTTCTTATAGGAATAACTACATATGCCTTACCAACTCTGCAAAGTTGTTTGAGATGAAATCCTGCATGTGAAAGTGATTTTAGAAATGAAAATTTAGGATCTGATAGTACCAGCCCATGCCATACTGGAGAAGATGAAATCGAGCACTTTACCCTTGGACTGCAATTCTCATTTTTGCCATTGAATGAAAGTCCTAGGTAAATAAATATTTCCTGCAGCACTAGAGGTGTTCAAACTGTAGGGAATGTTAACCTCGGAGGCAGTGTATCATGGAAGTTTGGAGGGTATATTTTGCTATCAGACTTCCTAAATTAGAAACCCAGTTTTATTGCTTCCTAGTTGTATAATCTTAGGCAATTCAGGATCTATATAAGATAGTATCTTACTAGTATTTTATCCAGGGAAAATTTAATGTAAACAATTGTTAACTCATAGATGGTAGCTAGCTACTAAAAGGGATAAAAGAGATGTCTAAGGGACACAAAAGTAGCAGGCCAAAGGAATAGCCACGGCTGAGTGCAGTGGCGCATACTTATAATCCCGGTACTTGGGACGCTGAGATAGGAGGATGGTGGGTTCGAGACTAGCCTCAGCAACTTAGCAAGACCCTGTTTCAAAATAATAAATAAATAATAAATAAATAAATTTGTAAATAGGGCTGGGGTTGTAGCTCAGTGGTAGAACACCCCTGGGCTCAATCCCTAGTAACACACACACACACACACACACACACAGCCACTATTTTTTGGCAGAGGGAGAATGGAAAATAAAGGAACCAAGGAGAGGTGGGTGTGCACCCTCACCCCAAGTTTGGGATTCAGTCCTCCTGGAGGAACATGTGGCTACCACAGGAGCACATGGCCTGCTGGTGGCAAAAGACTTTCTAGAAGGTGAGGGTTGGAGCTAGTCTGCAGAAACAGCTAGCTAGCAGGCAGGGTGGCCTAACCATGCAGTTGGAACTCTGCTAATGACCACTGGACTCACATGCTGAATAATAACAATGGAGGAGCAGCACCTGTTGAGGGAAGGTCTTACTGAGGCCATGGCCCTGCAAGCATCCCAGCACCCTCTAGCACCCTCTGTTGACAAAGACGCATTCTGCAGCTCCAGGATCACAGAGAAGGGTAAAGAAGGGTGCATTTGAAGCTAAGAGACCACACATTGATAACTGGCTGTTATAAGTTGTCTGATGTCTTATTTTCATCCCCCAGAAACTGGGCATAATAATTGTACCTCCCACATCGAATTATTGTGAAGAGTAAATAAATTAATGCATCTAAGTACATAGCACAGTGACTAGCTGGTCTATGTCAGTTCCTCCAATTGTGTCTTAGTTTTTACCTCATCCCAGGCCCAGGTTAGGAGCTAATATAATATAGAAAAATCAGTGAGACACGACCTTTAAACTCATGGAACCTCATATTTAATAACTTTAATAACATTTTCAAGTTTGAGATGCCTCCTAGCCGGGCGTGGTGGCGCACGCTTGTAATCCCAGTACTTTGGGAGGCGGAGACCGGAGGATCTGGGTTCACGGCCAGCCTCAGCTCTCTCTCTCTCTCTCTACCTAGTGAGGCCCTCCGCAACTTCGTGAGACCCAGTTTCAAAATAAAGTATAAAAAATAGGGCTGGGAGTGTAGCACGGAGGTAGAACGCCCCTGGGTTCAATCCCCGGTACCGCAAAAAAAAAAAAAAAAGAAAAAGAAAAAAAAGAGATGCCTCCTAGTTTATATTTTAAGGGTTAATATTATCTCAAACCCTGCCTTTAGGAGTTTAAAGAACTTCCCATAGTAACATAAGGTTCTTTTATCTAGGTCTTTTTTTAGCAGATAATTATGCACCATATTTTTCTGTTCGATTCTTCTTTTTTTTGGCACTGGAGATTGAACCCAGGGGCATTCTACCTCTGAGCTACACCCGCAGTCCTATTTTTTATTCTTTATTTTGAAACAGGGTCTCACTAAGTTGCAGAGGGCCTCACTAAGTAGCTGAGGCTGGCCACGAACCTGGATCCTCCTGTCTCAGCCTCCCAAATACTGGGATTACAAGCGTGCACCACCACGCCCCGGCTTGTTTAGTTCTTTAAATAGAGAAATTGATGCCAAATCAATGAATTCGTCCCTTCAACCAATATTTATTGACTACCTACCAGTGTTCTAGGCTCTGGGGACACAGAAGTGAATAAGACAAATTAAAATTCCTATTTTTGTGGAGCTTTAATTCTGGGGGGGAAGAAGGGGATAGGCAATGGATAAAATAAGTTTAGGATCAGTGATAAATACTATGGAGAAACATGAAATTGGGGGCAAAGATAGATAGGCTTGATTCTTTCTCAAGTCTCACTACTTAAAAAGACTCTGTGTGTGTGTTGTGTGTGTGTGCACACGCGTGTGTCTGTGCACATGCACATATGCACGTGTGTGTCTGGTGCCAGTTCCATGGTTATCCTGCAATTCTGTGTCAGATGTGGAAATCAGAAATCCCAGGATCCCAGGAGAGTCTGTGCTGGGGAAGTGTTCGCTTTGCACATATTTTGGTTAAATTGGAGTGATATTCTCCTTTTTAAAAAATCCTCCTTTCCCATACTGGGTACTATGGTAGGTTCTTAAGTCGATTCAGGTTCCGTGTATCTATTTGCACATATACAGTGGGCGACCGTCTTCTCCCCCTTGGCATCTTTATTCGCTCTTAACTGCCAGACTAGTGGAGATTATATCTGATGAGTTGCTAAACTGAATCTTTTTCACCTGTCTGTCTGAATACCAACATCTCCTTAAATCTGTGCAGGGCTTCCATGTTAAATTTGCTTTTAAAAATTCTTCCACTTTTAAATATTCATGGGAATGGCTGATCTCCAACCTATGAAATAAAGGTAGAAGTTTGAGACTAATCTCTTCCATTTAATTCCCCCATTCCAAAGACTTTAGAAACAGGTCTGAAAATTATAGGAACCACAAATTTAAAAAGTGTTAGTTTGATATGCCTGAAATTAATGCTTTAATTTATTCACCACAGAATGTCTTCACACATCGCTGTTTTCTGTAATTTATACCATATACTGTCTACTCCAGTTAATGTGTGAAGCGTGGTTAAATTATGCCTAAAAAGGGATGTGAAAACCATCTACAAGATGGTGACGGGAAAAGGGTCTAACTAGGAGTAATGGGGCAAAATTTAAATGAGACAAATTGGAAGAGAAGTTTCAGAAAAACTGTCAGGTATTTAAGATGTGCCTAACTGGAATAAGCTCCTCAGAAAAAGACTTTAAAACACTTAGAGTAAGTCTACTGGAAATGGATTAGACAAATTTTCTAGAAAATATTTCTGTAGGGAATGCATAATTATACATGTCATCTAAAAATTGGACTAAATAATCAAATAGTCTTTCATATAACTTATATCCTCAGTTTTCAATCTTTGGTTAATCATATCAAAGAAGTTTGGGGATAAAGATCAAATGAACAATTCTATAGGAATGAGAGGCATATTTTGTCAATATGACTTCATTTTGTTCTTTTCCCTGGTGTGTATAATTTGCTGATAGGCCTCTCATTTTTTTCCTTATGGCTAATTTAATGCTGGAGAAGGGTGCCAGACTGATAACTCAGGAAGCTGAAGTCCGTTACTCTCTTCCCTGACTTTGTACCTCGGTCTCATTGTAAAGGAGTCTGCGTTTGAACTGTCAAGGCAAGATGATGGCTATGTGATTCGGTTTTATTTAATTTTTGAGATCAGTAGTACAATGCTAATTAGTGTTTTTAAATGTGCAAAGCAGTTTGTTTTAGGTTTCAAGGCTGAGAGGAAATATAGATAGCTGAAAGATAGCTCCTGCCTTCAATGAGTGTACAGTTTAGCAAGCCATTAAAATGAGAAAGAGACTGGGGTGGAGCATTTGCCTAGCACATGCTGGGTTCAATTCCCAGCATCACAAATAAAAGAAAGAACCATCATCTTTAACAAGCATCTTCATTACAGAAACACTAGAAGCAAAATGGGAATGGAATTCAGACAGGTCAGTGGTTGGAGGGTGCACAGAGGGGATGGGAAGGAGGTATCAGAGGAGAAAGAGGTTGGGTAGGTTAGGTTTATTTCCCTGTGTCATGCTTGATGGACTTGTTTTTACTCTGAAGCCGTATTTCAGTAGAATTCAGGGGAGAGGTGAGCAGGACAGTCTCTTACCTGTTCCCGCCTGGGCCTTCCCGCTGAAGCTTTGTCCTGTTCCATTTGTTCTCCGCAGCCTGAGTGCCTCTCCTGTTCCCTGCTCTGTCCTCAGAGGGCATCTCATCATCTGCCCGAGCTTTGCCAATGTCCCCAGGCAACAAGGAATGGTGTTGGAGAAACAGGGCAGGGCAAAATTTAAATCGGGATACAAGAGGGACTCCAGATAAAGGAGAAACCTCAGTCAAGCGCTGGATGGGGTCTAGGAGAGGGTGCTGGTGGTGGGGAGGGAGAATTCAGAAGGAAACACTTCCATTGATGCTGTGCACATACACAAAATTATTGATGCCAGTCTCAATATCATGTACGGGAAAGGGGAAGGAGTGGGGGAAACTCACCAAGTGCTGTGTGCATGTATGTCCCTATCACTCTGAACTACATTATGATGTGAGATTACAGTGCACCAATAAAAGTATATTTTAAAAAATTTAAATGAGACAAATTGAAATTGGAATTTCAGAAAACTGTCAGGTATTTAAGATGTGCCTAACTGGAATACACCACTCCTCAGAAAAGACTTTAAAACATTTAGAGTAAGTCTAGTGGAAATGGATTAGACAAAGTCCTACAAAATATTCTTGTAGACACAGGAAGCACTTAACCACTCAGCAGCCCCCATGGCTCCTGCTGTCCCCATGGAACTACCACTGCACTACTGACTGAAGCAGGCCTTATCCACCCTCACTGTGGTGACCAGAGTCGCAGCAGATGCAGAATCATGTGCGGTTGAATCTGTACTCAGAAATGCTCAGGGAGATCTGGATCTTATGGAGTAATTTAGTTTTTTGAAAACAAGAAAGCAAGCCCGGCATGGTGGTACATGCCTGTAATCCCAGTACCTGGGAGGCAGAGACAGGAGGATCACAGATTGGCAACTAGCCTCAGTAACTTAGCAAGGCCCTCTGCAACTTAGTGAGACCCTGTTTCAAAATAAAAGATAAAATAGGGCTGGGGGTGGAGCTCAGAGGTAGAATGCCTCTGGGTTCATTCCCCAGTAAAACACACACACAAATAAAAATTAAAACAAGAAAGCAAAACTGGGATATGTGTCATGAAACTTAGGTGATTTTTCTGGCTTCATAATTTGATTATTTATAATTATCTATAGAGATACATTTATATACCTCACCTCCCATAATTTTTACTTATTTAATTTCTACTGTTTATAATGATATAACCAATAAAATGTAAATATATTCCATATTGGCATAAAGATAATGATTTACTCATATGAAGTTGTACTACTATAGCTTCTATCTCTGCTAAAGATTTGGATGAAATTCCATTTTTCTTTTTTTATGAGAATGATCAAGAGTGAAGATAAAGTAAGAATTAGCCAAATTAGACTATATTTATCACTTCAGATGTTCATTTTTCTACTCAATCTGTATTAATGTTTTTCAAGAAAAAATCATGAGCTTTTTAACACTTCTGTGATTCCTCTTATTCCTCTTTAACTTTTTCTGGTTAGTATAATTACATTTTATTGTAGTATCTCTGATCTACATGTTTTCTCGATTTGGCAATGCAGATTTCCTTCAGATTTTTTAACATTCTTAAAAGTACTTTGCTTTGAAATTGAGCTCATCTGTACAAGTTCTGCTGACAAGTAAATTTTCACATGGCTACAACCTCATACACTCTTTAAGGACAAGCTGACTTGGTCTCTGTCTACAGCACACCAATAAAACATTTTCAGCTACTTAAGCATCTTTCTGCTCCAGACTGCCTCTGTCTGACCCTGCTGTTTTCAGAGATTTTTTTTTTATATCCTGATGTTTTAGGTACATTTTTTTTGTGTGTGGGTAACTTGAGACAATAAATATATACCTAAGAATTCACATTTATACGATGAACTTTTCCTTTTAAGATCTAGTCTTGGTTGATACTCCTCTTGCCAATTATCATAAATTAGAGTTAGCAGATCTAGGGATGAGGGAACACATTAGGAACATCCAGTTAAATTTGAATTTCACATATAGAATGAATCCCCTTTCCCCTCTTTGGTATGAGTATGTCCCATGCAATACTTGGGACATACTTACACTAAGAAATTATTTGTTTTTTATTGAAATGAAAATTTAACTGAAAATCCTATATTTTATTTGGCCACCCTAACATAAAGAGGAATTTCTGCCTTTGCAGCTTCCCCACCCTTCAACTTCCAGGACTCAGAATTCAGAGGTAGGGTAGGAATAGAGAAATATAAGAAAGGATACTTGACTCTTACTGCAAGGCCCTTCTCAATTTCCAAGGCTATAAACTCACTTCTAGGCCTAAAAAAGTGGTGCCAAGATATCAGGTAAAAGGAGGAGACCCAGCCGGGCTTGGTGACACATGCCTGTAATCCCAATACTTGGGAGGCTGAGACAGGAGGATTGCAGGTTCGAGGACAGCCTCAGCAACTAGTGAGACTCTCATTAACCTAGAAAGACCCTGTTTCAAAATAAAGATTGAAAATAGGGCTGGGGGTGTATCTCGGAGGTAGAGTGCCCCTGGGTTCAACCCCCACCAAAAAAAAGAGGATACCCCAGGAATGGAGGTAGCCTCTGGGATGAGATTGCTCATCATCAGACTAAGTTACCCTTACATTTCAATAGTATCAACTTATCCAGACCCCAGCTATGTTGTAGTTGTATGTATTAGTGTATATGTGGTCCCTGAACCGCTCATCTGGAGTCTATAGTCAGCACCTGGAATATTACTTTATGATACTACAACTGTATAGACATATAGATGGGTTATCCATTATTCTACTACTATTGAAAAAATGCAAGTCCACCTGTAAGATGTCGGTACGACACTATCTGTGAATTCACAGCTTCTGCCCACCCCCTTGCCTTGAAAAGGAGAATTCTGTTGTCACTGGTGCTGAATTCCTGGGTCTAGGATTTTATAGGATCAATTTAGTGGAAGAGGGAAGGAATTAAATGAAGTCCAGACCAGACTGCTTAATCAAGAGAAGGCAGCAAGATAGTCTCCCATGAGAAAAGGATAAATTCTGAAGATGAGAGAAGTAGGGTAGAAAGGAGAACATGGCGGGGTGTGTGAAAGAGAACATGAGAGGGAGAAAGGCGGGCAGGAAAAGGGATTACGAAGGAATAGGAGGAGACCTGGAGGTAATGTGACATATGTAAGAAAAGGTTTTCCTTTTCTAAGCTTGTCAAGAAGTTTTGCAATGGGTCGTAAGATTTATCCCTTCTCTAGCATTTGTTGACTGTGGTTAATATTTAGTTCAGTGGCTTTTTTTGCTGTCACATTGATGTTTCCTCTGGATGTGAATTATGCCGAGATATTCCTACACAACCCAGCTTTATGTATTTGATGTAAAGTGAGGCAGGAGGAAAAGCAGGGCAGTAAGGACCCATTAAATTCTGATCAAACAAATGTTGGGCAGCGAAACTGTAAAACTAGTGCCTCATTTATTCCATCATTATAACATTCCCAGGGAAGAGCTGAAATGACTATTCCCAACAGGAACATTAGAAAATAAATTGACATTATCTATTCATGCCTTTATGACATTATGGATCTTCTCTTTACCTCCTTTCCTCTCTTTCCCTTCATGTAATTAAGTATATGTGTGACATGATGTGTGACTGTGAGATAAGCTTTTATTTTTGTCATGCAAAGCAGAACTTGGACTCCAAATTAGTGAGGTTTTGTATCTATGCAGCATTGCATTGCACTTGAACACTGTATTGTTCAAAAACATTGGAATTGTTTTGGAATTACCATCAGAGCTGATGTCAAATTATTTTGGTTAACCTCAGTAATGGAAAATCGTCATCCTTAAAGATGCATTTGACTTTTGGAAAAAGTCAAGGATAATTTGGAACATGGATTGGTGGATAAAGCATGTAATCATAAGAATGATTTTGGTAAGAGCAAGATAAGAAAATTAATGAAATTTTTGTAGCTTATAAACTGAAAGTAACTATAAAAAGACATCCTAAAATATTTCAGGGCAATAGAGTGAGTAGAATAAAAGCAGTCTCCCCAGAAACTACTTCAAAAATACCACTTGTTTGTAACTGTTGTTTATTCATTTATTTTTCCATTCATTCAACATTAATTTAATAAACTTGTTTCTAGAACCTACCAAATCTTAAACTCTGGCTCTGAGAGTATCAACATAAAAAGACTTAGTTCTTTCCTCAATGAACTTCTAATTCCATTGGAAAATATATATTCAAGTCAGGCATGGTAGTGCATGCCTGTAATCCCAGTACTTGGGAGGCTGAGACAGGAGAATCACAGGTTCGCTGCTAGCCTCAGCAACTTAGGCCCTCCACAACTTAGTGAGACCTTGTTTCAAAATAAAAAAATAAAATAGGGCTGGAGGTATAGCTTGGAGGTAGAATCCCCCTGGGTTCAATCCCCAGTACCACACATACATACATACATACATACATACATATGTATATATTCAAATGTATAATTGTAGTGTGTAGGTCTTATCTGAAACCTTTGATAGATTTTAGAATTTGGAATTTTGCGCAAGTCAACATGATGATATTCTAGTTACTGTGGCTGCATAACAATTACCCCAAAATTTAGTAGCTTAAAGCAACAAAAACATTCATTTTTCTCATGAATTTGCATTTTGGGCAGAGCTTGGTGGTACCAGCTTCTCTTTGTTCCACTTGGTCAACAGGCGAGGTGCTTCAGCACCAAGAGCAGGGATCACCTGAAGGGTCACTCCCTTGGCATGTCTGGCAGTTGATGCTGGCTGGTAGTTGAGCCCCTGGCCGGGGTTGTGGGCTAAAACACCTCCGCATGACCTTACCATGAGGCCCGAACTTCCTCACAACACAGTGACTGGATTCCAATGGCAAGCAATTTTTGAGAAAAAAGAAAACAGGCAGAAGCCATATGATTATGATTATGACCTAATCTTGGAAGTTGAGGATTGTCACTTCTTTTTATTCATCAAGGCAGTCATAAAAACACTCTCAGTTTCAGGTGGAGAGGAAAGAGACTTTACCTCTTGATGAGAAATGTAAGTTCTGGAAGAACATATGGGGATGAAAACTATCACAGTTTTTGGAATGTGGCCACAGGTGTATGTGCTCCATGTCATATAATACCATTAGTGAAGGCTCTTTCACTGTCATGGAACCCATTAGTATTTCTGCAACAAAATTGATGAATAGTCATACAATGTGGAAGCAATTGAAATTGTAAGTATAAAAATAAATAGTTCAATCAATAGGGAAAAGTATACCAGAGTCAAAGGTAACTGTTTGAAAAGATTAATAAAATACATAAAATTCTAGCAGCAAAATTTATTAAGTTAAAAAGGGAGAAAATACAAATTACCAATGTCAGGAATGAAAGAGGAGATATCACTACAGATCCTATAGCACCAGTAGAATCAGAGAACAATGTTAACTTCTTTAGGACAAATTTATTGATCATTTGGATAAAATGGGCAAGTTCCTAAAAGAACAACAAAGTTCTATAAAAGACACTAATTCATAGAATGAAATGACACGGCACAAATGGAGGAAATCCACACAGAACACCTATCTGGTAATAGTCTGGTATCTAAAATGTATTTAAAAAACTCTTCAACCAATAAGAAAACAGCAATCTGAATAAAAAATGGGGAAAAGACCTGAACAGACACCTCACCAAAGAAGATACATATGGCAAATAAACATGTGAAGAGGAGCTCACCATCATCTGTAATTAAAGAATTACAAATTAAGACAACAACGAGATCCTTCTATACACCTACTGGAATGACTAAAGTCCAAAATACGTTTGTTGGTGACGATGTAGAAACAGGAACTCTCATTTATTGTGGGTTAGAATACAACATAGTACAGTCACTTTAAAAGACAGTTTGGCAGTTTCTTGCAATACTAAATATATTCCTACCATATGACCCACTAACCATGCTCCAATGAACTAAAAACTTATGTTCACTGAAAAACATACACAAATGTTTATAACAGCACTATTATTATTATTATTATTATTATTAATGTACTGGGGATTGAACCCAGGGGCATTCTACCTCCGAGCTACACCCCCAGCCCTATTTTTTATTCTTTATTTTGAAACAGGGTCTCACTAAGTTGTGGAAGGCCTCACTAAGTAGCTGAGGCTAGTCGCGAACACAGATCCTCCAGTCTCAGCCTCCCAAGTACTGGGATTACAAGCATGCGCCACCACGCCTAGCTTATAACAGCTTTATTAATTATTGCCCAAACTTGGAAGCAACCAAGATGTCCTTCAATATGTGAATAGATAAACTTGACTGTGGTGTAGCCATAAAATGGAATATTATCTAGTGATGATAAAAAATGAGCTATTAAAACAACAACACTGAGATTCCATCTAACCCAATTAGGATGGCAGTCATAAAAAATACAAACAACAATAAATGCTGGTGAGCTTATGGGGAAACAGGAACTCTTCTACACTGTTGTTGGGATTGCAAATTAGTGCAGCTGCTATGGAGATCAGTGTGGAAATTCCTCAGAAAACTGGGAATGGATCCACCATATGATCCGGCTATACCACTCTTGGGTATCTTTGCAAAGGGACTGAGATCACATTATAGCGATACATGCATATCCATGTTCATAGCAGTACAATTCACAATAGCCAAATTATGAACCAGCCTAGGTGTCCATCAACAGATGAATGGATTACAAATTATGGGATATACACAAACGGAATTCTACTCAGCAATAAAGAGGAACAAAATTATATAATTTGCAGGAAAATGGATGGACCTGCAAAACATTATGTTAAGTGAGATCAGCCAGTCACAGAAAGTGAAGGGTCATATGTTTTCTCTCATATGCAAAAGTTAAGGAGTAATCTGGATAAAGAGGGACTTTAGAAATGGAGGAGAAACCCCAGTGGAGCGATGGAGGGGGTCTAGGGGAGAGTGCTGGGCAGGGGAGGGAGAATTAAAGAAGGAAACACTTCCATTGATGTTATGTACATATATGAAATTATCAGTGCTGATCTCAGTATCATGTACGGGGAAGGGGAGGGAGTGAGATAGAAACGGGGGGGGGTGAGCTCACTAAGCGCTGTGTGCAGGTATGCCCTTATCACTCTGAGCTACATTATGATGTGAGATCATAATGCACCAATAAAAATATATTTAAAACTGAGCCATTAAGTCCCCCCACACACACGGAAGAACTT
Source organism: Glis glis (assembly GCA_004027185.1). NCBI lineage: Eukaryota > Metazoa > Chordata > Mammalia > Rodentia > Gliridae > Glis > Glis glis. The sequence continues at coordinate 10,182 of PVJS01006555.1, read as the reverse complement.
TACTGCATATTGCTAAGTGAAAGAAGCCAATCTGAAAAGGCCAAATACCGTATAATTACAGATATCTGACATTCTAGAAAAGGCAGAACTAGGACGATAGTAAAGAGATCAGTGGTTGCCAAAGGTCACAGGGAGAGAAGCAAAGATGAATGAATAGATGGAGCACTGGGGATTTTTAGTGCAGTGAAACTATTCTCTATGATACTCTAACAGTGGGTGCATGACATTATACATTTGTCAAAACCCATAAAATGTACAACACCTGAATGTAAACTATAAATTTAACTAATAATAATGTGTGTATGTATGTGTTTAGATAGATAGATAGATAGATAGATAGATGATAGATAGATAGGCAGGCTCATCAAAAATAAAAAATGCACTACGCCAATACAAGATGTTAGTAGGGGAAATGGAACTGATTGAAGGGGGTCTGGGAACTCTCTGTTTATTTTTTTGTAACCCTAAAACTGCTCTAAAAATAATCTATTAAAATTGTTAACGAAGAGAAGAAATTAATGCTATCAGGAACTTTTTGCAGCGATGGGAATGTGTATGCTTGACTATGTTGCTGGTTATACATGTCTATACATTCATCAAAATGCATTTATTTGTGCACTTAATCATTTTACTGTATGTAAATTTATATTTCCTTGTATGTAAATTTTACTTCAATAATAAAAATGAACTCTTTATTATCATCTGTTGCTTAATTTGGCTACAATCAACTAAATACATGATATAACACTGAAAACCTGAGAAGAAACAGGACCCAGCTATAAATGTTTTTGACCTTGAGAAGAAATAAAAGAGGCACTGCTGAGTTCTTGAGTGTCACAATAGGTGGGGAATAGCTCTCTTCAGTGTAGTCTCTAGTAGAGCTAGTCTTCTTTCAGGTTACTATGCGGAGGGGAAAATATAGTTTCAGGTTTCATTTCTCGGTGACTCTTACTGACATCTCATTATCTCTTTCAGATTTAGTTATAAGTGAAATTAGGTCTGAGTCCACACATCAAAGAAACCTTGGTAAAGAAACATTGACGTGAGCTTGTTCTAAAATGAAGTGGGAGGCTTGCACAGGCAGAGGCAAGGGATTCATCTGCCCATGTATACTGGTGAGTGGGAAGAGGTGAGCTGACCTGGCTCCATGAGTGGAGGTGAGAGGAAGTCCCTGGGAGGATGCACAAATTGTTCTTACCTCCAAAAAATGTAAATTCTAAAAGGTAGCTTAAATAAGTACAAAAATAACTGTAAAACAAGGTAGGCTATTAACCACAAGACAATTACAAAGAAAGGATGGTGTGGATGCGCAAAAAGGACACCATGGCATTCAACACTAAGTGCTATGCCTAACAGGGTGTGGGTACTCAACAAAACCATGTCAGGAGAAAGCTGACAAAGTGCAGTGTAGTACGTGTGTGATTTCCAGTACAATTAACCTTTAATTCTCTACTAGTGACTCTTAACACTGGATGCACCTTAGAATCACCTGGGAAACTTTTGAAACTACCGATGTCCAGTCTCCCATTCAGAGACTCTAATGTAATTTGCTAGAGGTGAGGCCTGGGCCTTGGAATTTTCTAAACATTCCCAGTAACGTTGGAAGAACAGCCAGGGTTGAAAACCTCTGGTCTTTATGTATGTTTTCCCATTTGGAAGGTGGAAGAGCTGATAAATCAAGTCTGAAACTAGGAGGTAACAGTTTAGCTCTAACACTAGTGCCCATTAGTAAATTTTGGGTAATTTCCTCTCATCGATGCAATAAAAAATGCCCTTTACACTCAGTAATACATTATTTCTATCCCTTATCTCAAAAATTCTGAGACTAAAATTTAGGGATTCTTTAGCAAGAATTTACTATGTAAACATTTAATTACTAAGAATATTCAGCAATGGAAAGAAAATCATGTTGTTTTTGGTACCATATACCATGATGTTAAATCTGCCTGTACTAATGAATTTGTGCATTTTGACATATTCTATCTCATTTGTTTCTATCAAAATCCCACTAGTTAAGTCTTATCTTTGTTTTGCAAATGATTGACTTATCAAACCCCTCCCTCTGTGACAAGCCACTTTTGACTTCTCTCTTTTTTTCAGTCTTGTATATTTTTCTAGATCATTGTTGGCATGCTAAAATCTGGCATATTCCATGATGAGTCAGTATTATTTTTAATGTAGAGAGTAAAATCTCTGGCTCCATTTTCTTTTTCTTTTTTTTTTTTTTTGGCGGTACTGGGGATGGAACCCAGGGGCATTCCACCTCCGAGCTACACCCCCAGCCCTATTTTTTATTCTTTTATTTTGAAACAGGATCTCACTAAGTTGCAGAGGGCCTCACTAAGTAGGTGAGGTTGGCCGTGAACCTGCGATACTCTTGTCTCAGCCTCCCAAGTACTGGGATTATAAGCGTGTGCCACCACGCCTGGCACTCTGGCCCTATTTTCAACCCATTGCTTAACTAGCTCGATAGAACAGAAATAAAATATATGGAGGAAAGTAAGAGTTGTAGGAATCGTCAGTAGGCACTGGTCATTTCTGAGGGGATTAAGAAGAGATAAAGAGCCAAGCATGTTGGTGCACACCTGTAAGTACTTGGAAGGCGGAGATACGAGGATCGCAGGTTCAAAGCCAGCCTCAACAATATAGTAAGGTTCTCAGCAACTTGGCAAGACCCTGTTTCCAAATTAAAAAAATAAATAAAATAGGGCTGGGGGTGGAGCTTGGAGATAGAATTCCCCTGGGTTCAATTCCCAGCACCACACACACACACACACACACACACACACACACACACAACAAAGACATAAAGAACAGTAATAAAAGGTAATAAAGCTATGTAGCTGCAAACATCATAACTGCTAAATAAATGTTGGTTGAAAAATGGAAGAATGGACGGATGAATTGTAAAATAGGGAGATGACTACAATGATTTGTAAACTTACTGAGTACTTAACATATGCCACGCACTGTGTTAGTCCTTTATATTTGTTATCTCTTAATCAGCACACTAATTCTATTACATAGGTCCTATTACTGTTTCCCATTTTACAGATAATGAAACTGAAATACAGGAAGATTAAGTAATTATAATACCAAGGCCCTGCCCCACTCAAAGCAAGTTCCTAATTTCATCATAGCCCTGTGCCAAGCTACCTAATTTCATACCATGAGTCAGCCACTCTTCCCGAGCCAGCCAAGGCCAAAGCCTCCCATGTCTTCTCTGGTTTTGGTGCCACCTGCTGGCGATGGGACCTACTTTTACCCTACCACCATCTCTTCTAGCTCGTTCTATGTGCGACTTCTTATTCAAAGACTGTTGGCACCACTTGTCACCTTCTCAGCCCTAACTAGGGATTAGAATAGAATTTCAAACATAGCATCAAGACTCTGGCCCAGCGCTGGGGTTCCAGGCCTCTAGATTCTGCCTACTCGCATGGCCGTCTTAGGCTTGTCAGCCAAAGCAACGTCCTGCGCATGCCCTGTGCAGCCCACTGCAGTTTGTGTCCCATAAAGTGATTTATGCAAGCCATCAATTCAGAGATTCTGATGGATTCGGTCTTTATTAAGAAGAGGTGTACCATGTATTTTTCTTATTTATTTATTTAACTATTTATTTATTTATATACTTTTACTGGTGCGTCGTAGTCTCACATCATAATGTAGTTCAGAGTGCTAGTGACATACAGGCACACAGCACTTGGTGAGCTTCCCCCCTTCCCTCCCCACTCCCTCCCCTTCCCCAAACATGACATTGAGATTGGTATTGGTATTCTCTCATAGGTACATGACATCAATGGAAGTGTTTCCTTCATTAATTTCCCCCACCCCAACCACCTCTCTCACTCCACTGGGGCTTCTCAATTACTCCCTAGCTTCCAAATATAAGAGAAAACATTTGACCCTTCACTTTCTGTGACTGGCTAATCTCACTTACCATAATGTTCTCCAGGTCCATCCATTTACCTGCAAATGACATGATTTTGTTCTTTGTTGCTGAGTAGAATTCCATTGTGTGTTTATCCCATAATTTTGTAATCCATTCATCTATTGTTGGGCACTTAGGTTGGTGTACCATTTAAAAAATTCACCACTGAGAAAGAAAAATAAACATACCCAATTACAATTGCATGTCACCGTTTCAATGACGTTAAAATGTAAATAAGCCAGGTGGCTCACGCTTATAATCCCAGTATGTGGGAGGCTGAGACAGGAGGATCCGGGTTCACCGCCAGCCTCAGTTACTTAGTGAGGTCCTCCGCAACTTAGTGAGACCCTGTTTCAAAATAAAGAATAAAAAAATAGGGTTGGGGGTGTAGCTCGGAGGTAGAATGCCCCTGGGTTCAATCCCCAGTACCGAAAATAAATAAATAAATAAATTTTAAATGTAAATAAAAGCACCTTTATTTTTTTTATTTTTTTTTATCCTTTTATTTCTTTTTTTTTAATTTTTTTGCGGTACCGGGGATTGAACGCAGGGGCGTTCTACCTCCGCGCTACACCCCCGGTCCTATTTTTTATACTTTATTTTGAAACCGGGTCTCACGAAGTTGCGGAGGGCCTCACTAGGTAGAGAGAGAGAAAGAGAGAGACAGGGAGGGAGGGAGAGAGAGAGAGAGAGAGAGAGAGAGAGAGTTCGCGCGTGCACGTGCGCGCGCAAGCTGAGGCTGGCCACGAACCCGGATCCTCCTGTCTCCGCCTCCCAAAGTACTGGGATTACAAGCGTGCGCCACCACGCCCGGCTAAAAGCACCTTTAAATGGATGGAATTCGCCATAAAACATGTCTTGATATTTCTAACATTCTGGGACCAGGTGGAGTTAGTTTCCCATGGCCGTTGCCATTGCCAACTTGCACCTTTTGGATGCTATGAACTATAGCAGACACATTTCACAAACAGTACTTTCCTCCCCAAGTTGGTTAAGTATGTGTGGTTTGGGTTTGCTCGTTATCACGGAGGATAGAATGGTAGCAACTGCTTAAAAAGTAGATGGGGCATGGTAGCGTATCCCTGTAATCCCAGGACTTGAAAGACTGAGATAAGAGGATTGCAGGTTCAAAGCCAGCCTCGGCAACTTAGTGAGGCCCTCAGCAATTAGTGAGACCCTGTTTCAAAAAGAAAATAGGGCTAGGGATGTAGGTAGAATGCCCCTGGGTTCAATCCCCAATAATACACACACACACATACACACACACAAATACAATAGTAGGAGTATGGAATATATCAAATGATATTAAGCTCAGAGTGTCTAGAAATATCTTTTTTTTTACCACTGCATGATATAGTAATATTTTCCTTTCCCTATCCCCCTTTGTAGTGAATTCCTAGCCTACCCTCAGCCCCTGGTAATTAATCTGCTTTCTAGTGCTATAGTTTTAATGTTTCTAGACCTTTATATAAATCATGTAATATGTAATATTTTGTGCCTGGAATATTTCACTTAGCATAATGTTTTGAGACTTTTCCAGGTTGCATGTCTAGGATGTTCGCTCCTTTCGATCACAGAATAGTATTCCTTTGAATAAATGAGATCACAATTTCCTTATCCATTCATTAGTTGGTATATATTTAGATTGTTTCCCTAATCCAGTGGGGAACCAGTCTTTCACCATGATGTTGGCTGTTGGTTTTTGTAAATGTTCTTTGCTGATTTTCTGTGAGTTTTTATCATAAAATGGGTATTGGTTTTCTGCCAACTTTTTTTCTGCATCAATTAAGAAGGTCACATTTTTTTTTTCTTCAGCCTGTTAATATAGTGGATTACATTGGTTGATTCTCTAATGTTGAACAACCCTTACATACCTGGAATAAATTTCACATTTTCATAATATAGAATTCTTTTTATATATTATTTATTCAATTTGCTAACACTTTATTGAGGAATTTTGTGTTCATGAGCGATATTGACCTATGGTTTTCTTTTTTGGTATTGTCTTTGTCTGATTTTGGTGTCAGGGGAGTACTCACCAAATAAAATCAGCTGGGAAGTGTTCTCTTTCCTATTTACTAGAAGAATCAATGCAAAATTAGTGTTAATACTTCTGTAAATATTTGGCAAGTTCTCCAGTGAAACTATCAGGGCCTAGAGATTTGTTTTTGTCTTGCAGATTTTTATATGTGGTGTTTTTATTTTGATTCAATTCAAAATGCTTTCTAATTTCCCTTATGATTTTTTTTTACCTCTGGGTTATTTAGAAATCTGCTGCTGAATTTCCAAATATTTGGGGATTTTCTAGATATTTTTTTGCTACTGATTTCCAGTTTAACTCCATTGTTTTCTGAGAATGTATATTGCATGATTTTAAATCCTTTAAGTTTATCAAGACTTGCTTAATGTCCTGAAATATGAACTATCTTAGTGCATGTTCACATGGACTTTCAAAGAGTATTATTATTTTGTTTGGGTTAGAGTGTTCTATAAACTTTACTTACAGTCATGTTAGTTGTCAGTGTTCAAGCCTTCTGTAACCTGACTGATTGTCTACCTGTTGTATCAATTTGATAGTGATGAGTGGAAATCTCAACCTGTAAGTGTGGACTTGTTTACTTCTTCTTTCAATTCTAATAATTTTTGCTTCATGTATTTTGATGCTATATTATTAAGTACATACACATTTAGGATTGTTATGTCCTTTTAGTACCCTGACATCTTTATCATTGTAAAATATCCTTCTTCCTTGCTAGTAATATTCCTTATTCAGAAGTTTAATATTAATATAGCTATTCTCAATTTCTGTTTTGGTGCTTGAGTATATCTTTTCCTATACTTCTACCTTTAACTTATTTGTTTCTCTATATTTTAAGTGGCATTCTTGTAGACTGCATATAGTTGTCTTTCCTTTTAAAATTCAGTCTGATATACTCTGCCTTTCAATTGTACTATATAGGCAACTTAGATTTAATGAAATGATTGATTTAAATAATCAATTATCTTTCTAGCTTAAAATGCAAAAATCTTTTTATTTATTCATATTTAGCATTTCTGCATTCTTCTTTCCTTTTTCTTTTGCATGGTTTCTCTTCTGCTTGAAATGCCATCTTTAACATTTCTTATAGTGCAGGTTTGCTGGCAATGAATTCTCTCAACTTGTTTGAAGAAAAAAAACTGTAGTTCACCTTCATTTTGATAGATGTTTTGCTGAGAATAGAATTTTAGATTGACAGGGTGATTTTTTTTTCCTTCAGTAGTTTAAAATGTCACTCCTTTGTCTTTTGACTCGCATAGTGTCTGATAAGAAGTCTGTAGTCATTCTTCACTATTCTTTATATAATGACTTTTGAGAAGCAACTTTTAATATTTTCTTTATCACTGCTTCTCAGAAATTTTATTATTATGTGACTTAGTATCTACTGGGGTTCATAAGCTCTTGGATCTGTGTCTCTTCTAGTTTTTATGACATTTGGAAAATTTTGGCCATTATTTCTTGAAATTTCCCACTATTTATGACCTTTGTGGGGCTCCATTTAAAGATATGTTACACTGCTTGGTACTATCTCAATTGGTCACTGGTGCTCTTATATTCATTTTTTTCAATATTTTTTTCTCTATTTCTTGCTTGGAATCATTTTTACTGCTATGTCTTCAAGTTCAGTGGTATTTTCTTCTGCTATGTCTAATCTGCTTCTAATGACATCCAGGGTATTTTTCATTTGAGATACTATATTTTTCATCTCTGTAGTTCCATTTGAGTTTTCTTCTCTTTTATTTCTCTATTAATTATGGAGTTTTAAAGTTTCTTTTAAACATTTTAATTGACATGTAATAATTATACATATTTGTGTTTACCCACATTAAACATACAACATTATGTTTAGTATTAATTATGTAGAGGATGTGTCCTCTACATTTTTGAGCATGTGGAACATATTTATAATAGCAGTTTTAGAGTATTTCCTATTTCACATGAATTATATTTTCCTGCATGTCTGGTAATTTTGTTGGATCTCAGGACATAGTGGATTTTTTACATTATTAAGTGCTAGATTCTGTTGTATTGCTTTAAAAATGTTGGCCTTTCATCTAACATGCAGTTAAGTCACTTGGAACCAGTTTTATCCTTTCAAAGCTTGCTTTTAAGCTTTGTTAAGGTGAATGACAGCAGCCTTTATTTTAAGGATAATTTAGTTCCACTACTTGGGTCATTTTCTTTGAGGAATCTTTTCTGTGCCTGGTGGATACCCTCCCTGTGTGAGCTCCGGGCATTGTCTGGCTTACTGCTGTGTGGTGTTTCTTTACCGTCTTGGGAGTTTCACCAAAACACATGCAGACCTGGATTTAACCAGTGACTTAATGAGACTCCTCTGCAGAACTCCAGAAATCTCACCTTATACATCTTGTTTCCAGTATTCTGTCCCTCACAATCTCCCAAAACTTTAATCTCTTTCTCCTCAGCTCATTGAAACAACTGGACTCTGTTTAGGTTTCTCCTACCCATGCTGCATCCTAAAAATTGTCTCCAGGCAGTAATCCAGGGTGAGAGTCCAATTCACTTCTTTCTCTTCTGTTAGCAATCACAGTCCTTTGCTGCTTATTATATAATTTCTGAAAAAATAGTTTTCTCACATAATTTGTCATTGTTGATGTTCCTCTTGTAGTTGTTCATGGTGGAAGGGCAGTTCTTATAGCAGTTACTCCTCCAGGCCATTAAAAATTCATCACGCTTTTTCATAACTTTCAGGACTATTATTGAAAACTCATACTTCCATATGACTTTGTATAAGGGATTGAATCAAGGGGCATTCTATCTCTGAGCTACAACCCCAGTCCTATTTATTTTAAATTTTTTATTTTGAAACAAGGGCTTGTTAAGTTGCCAAGGCTGGCCTCGAACCTGTGATCCTCCTGTCTCAGCCTCCCAAGTAGTAGAATTATAGGCATGTGCCACCATGCCCGGCCATGTTTTTTAATACCATTTTCTCCTATTACAAACCCTGTTTCATAAAGTTATAAGTGAAACATGAACTTTATAGAAAATTGATTTTATGTTACTTTTCTTCCTTTAGCCAAGAACATATTTTGTTCCTGACAACTGTAATACCAGCTACTTGGGAGGCTGAGGCAGGAGGATCACAAGTTCAAGGCCAGCCTGAGAAATTTAACAAGACCTTGTATCAAAATAAAAAACAACCAGGCGTGGTGCCACATGCCTATAATCCCAGTACTTGGGAGGCTGAAACAGGAGGAGTGCAGGTTCGAGGCCAGCCTCAGCAACTTATGGAGGTCCCTCAACAAACTTAGAGAGACTCTGTTTCAGAATAAAAAATAAAATAGAACTGGGAGTGTAGCTTGGAGGTAGAATGCCTCTAGATTCAACCTTCAGTACCAAAAATAAATAAATAAATAAATTAATTAATTTTAAAAAAAGATTGGGGATGTAGCTCAGTAGTAGAGTGCCCAGTCCCAAGTAACACACACACACACACACACACACACACACACACACACATTTTGTTATTTCCCTTTCTGGGTCTTGCTCTTTCTTCTTCAATAACATCTTATAAGTCTTTCCCTATATAATCTGAATTTTTTAGTTCAATTTATTTCTAACATTTTTTAGCTTTTGAATGAAACATTTTCCTATTTCCATCTCCATCTCATAATTGTATATACAGAAAAAAACACTAATTTTAAATTCATCTTGAAGGTAGCTATGTTCTCACATTTCCTTGTTAATTCTAGTGTTTAAAAAGTTACTGAGTGCCGGGCCTGGTGGCGCATGCCTGTAATCCCAGTACTTGGGAGGCTGAGACAGGAGGATAGCAGGTTTGAGGACAGCCTCAGCAAGTAGCGAGACTCTCAGCAACCTAGTGAAACCCTATTGTAAAAAAAAAAAAAAAGAAAAAAAATAGGGTTGGGGGTGTAGCTTGGAGGTAGAATGCCCCTGGATTCAATCCCCAGTACCACACACACACATATACACAAAGAAAGCCAATGACTATAAGATTATTTATTTATTTATTTATTGCGGTACCGGGGATTGAACCCAGGGGCGTTCTACCTCCGCGCTACACCCCCAGCCCTATTTTTTTATACTTTATTTTGAAACCAGGTCTCACGAAGTTGCGGAGGGCCTCACTAAGTAGAGAGAGAGAGACAGGGGAGAGAGAGAGAGAGAGAGAGAGAGAGAGGGAGAGAGGGCTGAGGCTGGCCACGAACCCGGATCCTCCGGTCTCCGCCTCCCA
>PVJS01006554.1:0-59358 GCA_004027185.1 Glis glis | reverse complement strand
ATTGATATAACCTAAGTCATGCAACATCACTTCCATATGGGAATTGACCAGAACAGCAGAACAGCTTAGGGCCTGTCATCTGGATGGGAAAGAAGGGCCTGGAGGGTCCTGAAAAGCCTATATTCAAGAGTATTGATAGATAAGGACTTACTGCTGCCATTCTCTTAGTTTTCTGGTTGTTGTAAAGCTTTGTTCCTTTTCTGCTCTTGTAGTATACCTTTGTTACTTGGTAACTTTCTGTAGTGCTAAGCTTTGATTTATCTTCCTCGTTTGTGTATCTCCTACAGTTTTTGTATTATAATGAGATTTACATCTGATATCTTATAGTTATGATTGCCTATTTCAGGCTGTTAACCCTGCTGCATGCAAAACCTTGGCATTTACCCTTCCCTCACAGCTGTTGTATTTGATGTTACATTTTACATTTTTTAAATTAATAGTTTTACCTTTAATCTTCATCCTAAGATATAAGTGACTTACACACCACCACTATGGTATTAGGGTAGGGTATTCTGAATTTGACTGTGAGCTTTATGCTTTCATTTTATTAATGAACATCCTTTTTGCTTAAATGACTTCCTATAGCATTTCTTGTAAGATGACTCTGGTGGTAATGAACTCCTTCAGCTTTCGTTTTCTGGGAAAGTCTTTATCTCACCTTCATTTCTGAAGGACCACTTTTCCAGTGCATTACTCTTGATTGGCAGTTTTTTCTTCAGCACTTTGAATAAATTATGCTACTCTCTCCTGATCTGTGAGTTATCTGTTGAGAAAATTTCCCCCTAGCCTTATTGATATTCTTTTATGTTATTTACTTCTTTTCTCTTGCTACTTTCAGAATCCTCTTTGTCCTTGATTTTGACAATTTGATTAAAATATGTCTTAGTGTAGTCTTGTTTGGATTGTCTGATTGAAAACTTTAACCTTTCAATAATAAGATTTTACTCCAAATTTGGAAAATTTCTGCTATTGTCTTTTAAATAAACCTTCTGCCCCAGTATCTTTCTCTTCTCTTTTTCAAATTCCGCTAACTTCAATATTTGCTCTTTGAATGTTATCTCATCCATCCCATAAACTTTCTTCACTCACTGTCATTCTTTTTCTTCCTCTATATATTTTCCAATAACCTGTCTTCAGGTTTACAAATTCTTTCTTCTGCTTGATCAATTCTACTGCTGATGCTTTGTAATGTACTTTTCACTTCACTCCCCATATTTTTCCGATTCAGAATTTATTTTTCTTATCTTTCTTATATTGGTGCCTTGTAATTATACGTTGTAGAGAGGTTCAAAGTCATACAAACAATCATGCACACAGGTCTTGGTGTGTTTCCCTTGAGGTCTCATCCTGATATCCGCTACCCACACCTCCTGGTACATAACTATGAGATTGTTAGTGATATCTTCATACATGCGCAGAGCATAATTTGTTTCTTTCATCAGTTCCTCCTTTTCCCCTCCCACATCCCTCCTCCTGTTCCCTAGCATTATTCAACTGGTGACTCTCTTCAATTATCTAAAGTCCTTTTTGTTTCGTATTTTCTCTCTAGCTTCTACATATGAGAGAAATCAATAAACCCTTGGCTTTCTGAAACAGGCTGATCTTACTTAGAATTATATTCTCTAATTTCATTCACTTTCCTCCAAACCTCATCATTTTGTTGTTCCTTATGGATGATATACATTGTGTATATATCACATTTTTTTATCCATTCAGCTGTTGATGGACACCAAGGTTGATTCAGAATTTATTTATATTTTTATTTTATTTATTTTATTTAATTATTTTATTTTATTTTATTTATTTTATTTTATTTTATTTTATTTTATTTTATTTTATTGCGGTACTGGGGATTGAACCCAGGGGCATTCTACCTCTGAGCTATACTCCCATTCCTATTTTTATTCCCTATTTTGAAACATGGTCTCACTAAGTTGCAGAGGGCCTCACTAAGTAGCTGAGGCTGGCCACAAACTTGTGATCCTCCAGTCTCAGCCTCCCAAGTACTGGGATTACAAGTGTACACTGCCATGCCTGGCCAGAATTTATTTTTGATACACTTTCAATCTTTGTTAAATTTCTCACTTTGATCATTTATTGTTTTCCTGATTTCATTGAATCCATTCTCTATTTTCTTGAAGTTTACTGGGCTTCCTTAAAATAATTATTTTGAGTTCCTTGTGAAGCAGTTTATATGTTTCTCTGGGGCAGCTTCTAGGAGACCATTGCATTCTTTCTGTGGCATTATGTCTCCTTGCTTTTCATATTTTATGTGGTCTTTCACTGATGTCTGTATATTAGAAAAAGGAAAGGGCTTATTCTGGTCTTTGCAGACTGGCTTTGTCTGAGAAAGCCCTTTACCAAATATTTTGGGTAGGCTGTCTGGTGCTTTCTGAGGGTCCTCGGACAGGCTGGCCTTGTGCCTATAAGCAGGTGGGTAACTGGCAGCTGAGTCAATGAGATTGGACCTAAAACCTGCGTGAGGTGCACCTACTACTTGGATCTGTAGGGAGAGAGGGTAGTTTCTTAATAATAAAAATTTGCCTTAAATAGTGAAACAATAATTTTAGGTAATTTATTTTCAAACTATAAAAAATGCTCTGCAACTTTTGAAATGGAAAATGAAGTTAAAATCTTAATTACTAAGAAGTCTGTAGTAAATTAATTGAAGTTGAATTATAAATTGTAAAAGGATAGATGGATTTAAATATTAGTATTTATTATTAAGTGGGAAAATATATACAAGAAGATAAGCACCCATTTTTATATCTTTTAGCAGCACACACTACAGTTAGTCTAAAAATAACTTCATTGTAACTTCTTTCAGTTTCTTACAATTTAAAGTTTTAGTAATGTGAAATGCCCTAAAAGTAAGGCCAGCCTGAAGTCAGCAATTCATACAAAGATTGAATGAAATCCTTCATATTTGAAAATGATGATACACTTGAGCACTTTTTCATCTTAAGCAAGGAAAATTTTCATTGTAATAGATGCCTTCCCTGTAGCTATTTGTATCTTTCAATGTGAGCTTTTGAGTTTTAAGCCCAAAAGATGACTAGAAAATAGGGATTAAAAATATGCTAATGTTTTATGAGGATGCTAGCAAAGAAAGATCTGACATTGATATGAAACTTCATGAGGACTCTATTAAAAAAGTTTCATTATCTAAAACACTGAAGTAGCATACAAATGTAGGAAAGTAAATATGTGTTTCATACAAATAATATGATTTTGGTATCAACTTCCAGTTCTTTCTGAGTATGATCCTTAGAGAGAGGTCTAGCTCCCATCAGATGGCTCTTCTTCCATGGTCCTAATTCCGAGTGATAGTGTCCCAAGTTAACCTTCAGTGGAATGGTCAATTATGACTAGGGATAGCATAACAATCTCCAGGAAATTCTCAGTCTCTTTTTGCATTTGGCAAAATTCCCAGTTTAGAATGGGGATATAGCTCAGTGGTAGAACATTTGCCTAGCATGCACAAGTCGCCAGCACTGCAAAAACAACAACAAAAAAGTTTAAATGCATCATCCATTTAATTCTTTCTTGGTTTTTAATTTGCTCTATAAAGAAAGTTCAGGGAAATATTAACACTTAAAGAGAACATGTAACTTAACTCCTTCATAGTGTATCATGTGCAAAAATGTCTACAGAGGTTATTTACCAGGAAATAGAAATCAGAACATATATAGATACAAAATAAACATATACAATGTATATAACTGTCCTGCCTTTTGATAAAAACAGTCTTTCAACCCCTATATCCTTCACCCCCCACATATAATTAGAGTCATGGAGACCTGATTACCTCCCATGCTACACACCAGAAACTTCTAACAGATTCAGCCTGGGGATGCACCACTTAATTGATTCTTGTATCATGAGTATGGTTCATACTCACCTTGAACAGCACTCTGTCATTATCTCTCAACAACTATTTCACACCATGATATTAGGAAAGGGCCTTTTAAGCTAGGTATTGTTTGGTGCAAAGAAATGGTAAATGAAATTTCAGGCATTGTGGCATGGTCAGAGAAAGATATTTATGCACAAGACAGAAAAGCTTTGCCCAATGTAGGTGCCTAATGTAGGAGCCTATCCATTCTTTCTCTCAATTTCATCTTTGGGACATCTACCTCATTTCCATGGCTTGCCTTGCTGCCTATATATCCTCAGAGGCTGTGACAAGGATTATGGAAGCCACTGGTCTCTTCTAAACATTATTTTTTTCATGGTCACAGAATTTTCTCACTTCCCTTGCAGTTAGGAGGAGTCATATGACTTGCTTTGGACTATAAATGACAAACAGAAGTGACACAAATCATTTTTAAGAAGATACTTTTAACAGTCAGTACACTACTCAGCATATTTCCTTTCCCTTTGCAGTCATAAAAAACAGAGGTTGAGCCTCCCTTGGCGTGTGTCCCCAGCTGAGGATGACACAGAGCAGGGATCCCTCCCCAAATGACTAGCAAGAAATAAGAAGTGTGAGGAAAAAACACGCTTTCTTTTTGCAGTAAGCTAATGATATTCTGTAGTGGTTTGTCCTTACAACTAAAGCTATCCTATTCTGACTGATATAAGAGTCAGACAGAATAAAATGTAAAATTGTTAAATTTCAAAGCTCATATAAATATAAGCTTCTATTTCCATGAGAGTTGCCTCTTATTATTCACAAGCTCTACATTGATTTGACTCCTTGGAAGCAATTTGAATTGTAAGTACAGTCTTGATATCGATACTTTATCAATAAGTACTTTCCTGGTAAATTTATTGATGAGCAGAGCATTCTATTGACTGTGTAGGTAGCTTCCTTTGGTGCTGTGTGCACATATGTTTCCATCACACTAAAGTTCAGTATGATTTATGGTTACTATGCACCAATAAAAATGTTTAAAGATGGGAAGCCCCAACTTATAGCAAAGTTGGTATTCACTATCAGTAGGATGTAGTAAATTTCAAGTTAAGATTTAGATTTTAATAAAATCTTATGATTTGCCTAACCTGTCTCATCAGCTATGATATCATTTTACTATGTTAAATTAAAAATTATTTAATTATTTGAACAACAACAACAACAAAAAGAAAGTAGGGACATCTTAGAACAAAGAAGCAAAGCAAACCATTGGTGAGCATTATTAGGTGGTTCTAGGATAATTCCTGGTTTTTCATGTCGGGGCATCATCATGATTACTGGAACACAGACGTTGCCATCAGCTTTGCTGACCGTCCTGGGACCTGAGGGCATCTTGGCCCTCATGTGTCTTTGTGTCCTACCTCATCACCTGCATGTTTCCTGCTTGGTCACCCAATGAGAAAGTAGAGTTCAGATTAGGTTGATGCAGCTTTTAAAAAGCATTTTCAGAGGCCAGGCGTGGTGGCACATGCTTGTAATCCCAGTACTTTGGGAGGTGGAGACCGGAGGATCCGGGTTCGCGGCCAACCTCAGCGCGGCGATCGATCTATCTCTCTCTCTCCCTCTCTCTCTCTCTCTGTCTCTGTCTCTATTTCTCTCTCTCTACCTAGTGAGGCCCTCCGCAACTTCGTGAGACCCGGTTTCAAAAATAAAGCATAAAAAAATAGGGCCGGGGGTGTGGCGCGGAGGTAGAACGCCCCTGTGTTCAATCCCCGGTACCGCAAAAAAATAAAAAAAGAAAAGCATTTTCAGTGAACGGCAGGAGTGCTTTCTAAGTTATATTTAAAAGCACAAGTAAATCAATTTAGACCTAGAATAGATAGGGTTGCATGACTTAGTATAATGATTTATTACTCTAACCTTTTCTAAACAAAAAATACATATTAAACCTATAAAAGATCATGTTTTTCCATTATGTGCTTCTGAAAGGTTAGTATTTTCTTCCTTCATTATATTTGTCTCCATGTAATTGAAATCCATCCTTCTGCTTCATTAGCCTTCAAAGATGCCATATAACAGGTGCTCAGCTCAGGGAATATGGCCCTACAAAGGTGCTTAAGTAACTACCAAGCACAAAAAAAACGTGCTAACAATTTATCAATACATTAAGCATTTTAAAAGTACTGTTGGTAATTAGTGATGTTAGCTGTTGTAACTCTTGTTGCTACTTTGAGAAAAATCAATATAGTTATTGACCTGACCTTAAGAGATGAACTTCTAATCTAGTTAGGGCAACTGTTTTGACTTAGTTTACAATGCTTTCCTACCATTATTTGATACTTTAAGTTATGAACTTCTTGTATCCTAAGAGAGATGGTACCTAAATCAGAATACTTTCTTCCTAAAAATGATGATTGATAATATACTAATTTGTAGATATTTAATAGCACAGGTGAGTAGAATGACAGTGTCAAAGTCTTCAAGTTCTGGTCCAAAAACAGTTACTGCTGGGCATGGTAGTGCATGCCTGTAATCCCAGTACTTAGGAGGCTGAGACAGGAGGATTGCAGGTTCGCGGCCAGCCTCAGCTACTTAGTGAGGCCTCCTGCAACTTAGTGAGACCCTGTTTCAAAATAAATAATAAAAAATAGGGCTGAGGGTATAGCTCGGAGGTAGAATGCTCCTGGGTTCAATCCCCAGTACCACAAAATAATAATAAAATAATAATAATAAAATAATAATAATAATAATAATAATAAAATAATAATAATAATAATAATACTGGGCTGGGGAGTAGCTCAGAGATAAAATGCCCTTGGGTTCAATCCCTAGTTCC
Organism: Glis glis; assembly: GCA_004027185.1. Taxonomy (NCBI): domain Eukaryota; kingdom Metazoa; phylum Chordata; class Mammalia; order Rodentia; family Gliridae; genus Glis; species Glis glis. Next base: position 52,666 of record PVJS01006554.1, on the reverse strand, counting down.
ACCAAAAAAAACAACAAAAAAAATGAAAAAGAGAAAGTTACTATTTTTATTTTCCTTCTTTCTTTTTTTAATCCAACCACATACTGCTTTACTTGCAAAAAAAAGAAAAAAGGCATTCAGTTCTTTTTTCCCCTCTAAGAGATTAGCAGAGAACATGTGATATAAGGTGCCCTATTTGAGGGCTTTTAAAGGATAGTATTTGTTCTCTCAGGCTTAAGGAGCAGCTTGTTTTATGCTTGAGCGAGCAATGCAAGCACCCCTACTGGTGACCCAGGAGACCCTCTTCACCTCAGAGGCACAGCCCGACCTGAACAGAAGTGCAAAATCTATGAAATAAGCCCATGTGGCTGAACTGGGGGCAATATACACATGAGATTCTCAACTAATAAATCTTTAGGAGAAATTTTTACACATTTTAATGTTTAATGTTTTGTTTCTCACAGTGTCACTGTGGGTGTTGAAGGTATCTGCTCAAACATTACCATCTGTTTGGAAAATGAGGTAAAATGCATAAAGTATATATATATATATTATATATATATAATATATATATCAACATGAACACACACATTCAGGAGGATTAGTGTAATTTTATTTCCTCTTTTAAGGTTTAAATTCCTAAACCTTCTAGATCCAACAAACTTTTTTACTTCAAACTTCCAGTTGACTGCTCTTCTTGAAATATTCTTTGTGCTTCTTTAAACTTTAAGCAGCTTGCGTTTTGCTTAGCTAGTCATCCCAGTTTTTCCTTTTCTCCATTTTTGCTGAAAGAAAAATTGGGATGTGGCCAAGCTCGATGATTCAGGGAGAGATGCTCTCCATACAAAACAGTCATTATACTTCTTCTGGGAAAGCACTGGTGATTCGTTTCAGTATGTGTCCAAATTATTGTTGTCTTGCTTGTCAAATTCCAAAATCATTTGTTTTCTGAGATAGAAAGGCATCTAAGTTGGATCTATGGAAAACTAGTTTAGCCAAGAAAGGAAAATGATGTAGATTATATTTTTAACCAACCACAAAAGTGTTGGATCATGAGAAAGGAATTGCAAGTATCTAATGAGGACAGTATCTAAACTAAAGAGGTTGCAAATATTGACAAGTCTTCTTGGCACAGCTCATTGGGTGGAGATTTTACTTGCCAATTCACTGATCATTTTTCTTTTCCCCAAAATGCAATTTCCATACTCCAATAGTGGGAATATTCTAAACTTCAAATTGTGAGCTATCAATGTGAATAATCAGGTTTGCAATAAATTCACTAAACTGACCAAAAAAGAAACTAAGCCATCAAATTGCAAACTCAACCTAAAAGCTCTCACAAATATGATTTAAGATATGTTGCATTTTTATTGGCTACTAATATAGTACTAATATAGTAAGTAGGTATGAGAAACATGTCACTATTTGATTAGTTAGTAATTGAACATCTGTCGTGTATAAGACTACAGGCAAGTGACTCTACATTCCATTACATATACAAATAAAAACCCATAGAAACAATATAGAAGTTGGCTAAGTTTACCAAGGCCTTCACAGCCAGCCTCAATCCAATAATATCATTAATTCAAATAACTTATTAAAATGATCTTATAGGAGAGGATAAGAAACTGTTAAGTAAATCTACAAAACTTAATGGTTCAGAAAACCATTGTTAATATGATTGAACTTCTTCACAACTTAATCACAAATAGACAATAAACACACTTGTTTATGTTGATGGATAACAATGGATGCCTTGGTAGTTACTAGTTTTTCACTTACCCTCTGAGCTTCATCTTTCTCTTTTATGAAGTGGAGAAAAATAATCCCTGCACCATAGAATTAATGCGAGGACTAACTGAAGTAATGCACATGAATCAGTAAGTCAAGGGTCTTGGCCAAAGAATTATGTATTTTCACAAATACAGGATTCAGATCGTTTTTCTTTCTTCTTCCTAATTGCATTGAAAATAAAAGCCACTCTATCAAAAGGTCCTGAACATCTGGCACTTGATTATACCTGTCATTACTTTATAACACACTCCCTTGTACTCACTATGTGTCAGCTCCAAGTGCTGACGACACACCAAAGCATTTCTCACCTTGGGACCTTCACACCTCATGCTGCCTCTTCCTGAAATGTTCTTCCTCAGAACTTTTGGCAGGTACTCCTGTCACTGTTCAGGTCTCAGTTCAATGTTTCTTTCCTCCGAGAAACTTTTCCTAATGAGCAGAAGAAAGCTGTCTGGCCCTTCATCCCACATCATTGCTCTCTTCCAAATTAAACTAGCTTGTTTGCTTCACAGATAATCAGTCATGGTTAAAAGGTAACTTTCAGAAAAAGGTAAAATTACAACCAAAAAGAAATAAAAGCCAAGATTATAAAGATTCTATTCTATCCCTTCATTAATATCCAAGCATATGTTTTAACTAGTTCTAAAGGTAACCTATAGATCAGACACATTTATAAATCAGGAATATTGACATGAGTGTGCAAATAGAAATGCTTTTATAAAGAGTGGGTAAAGGGAGATGAGCGTATTATACCTCTACTAGACAAGTCTGAACTTGGGAGTGTATAAGACTTGTTTCCTGTTGCTGTTATCTGCAACTTACAGAGCTATAGATGTACTCAAAGGCAATAAATGATGGAACCAGATATCCTCATGGTAGTGGGGAATTTTCCATTGTAGCACACATTTTTTCTATACAATGTATAAAATAATTATTGTTTCTTTTCTTTTCTATTTTTTCTTTCTTCCTTTTTCTTTTCTTTGTGTGTAGTGCTGGGGATTAAACTCAGGGGCATTCTACCACCCAGCTATACCCTTAGCCCTTTTTATTTTTTATTTTGTAACAGGGTCTCACTAAGTTGCTGAGACTATCCTTGAACCTGTGATCCTCCTGACTCAGGCTCTCAAGTATTGGGATTATAGGTGTGTGCCACTATACCTGGCTATTTATTTTCTTTTTAACCCACTCACCCACCTACCCCAAATGCCCTAAATGCAAGCTTTCTGAGGGCAGGAAGTTCGTTCTGTGCACTGATGAATCTCAAATGCTTGGACCCATTCCTGATATATAGGTGTCACACTATAAATACAGCTCAAAATACAAAACAGTTTATATGTGGCTATTTTCACTATATATGTAACTCTTTCATCTTTCTTGAAATTTGTTAAATCTTATTCACATTTTTATTCTTTCTCATCCCATGTTAATTATAATATCCTTAGAAATAGAAATTCAGAGCAAAGAGGAAACTCAGAAATTACAAAATTCAAATCCCTTGTTAGAATAAATAACAAAACCGAAGTCTAGCATGATTTGCCAAGTGTTGTTGGCAGAATCAGGGCCAGAGCTTGCTCTCCTGATATTGAGTCCAGGGTCCTTTCCCCAAACTAAAGCTTAAAAATAATTTAGTAACCCCTCTAAATAAGAATAAAAGCCTGAGACCTCACAGAAGCATTGACAAGAACTCAAAGTCTTCAAAATATCTTTTGGTTTGGCATTATTCCCCAAAAGACATGTTTTTCTTTTTAACTGATAAAATATTATTTTAGGTTATCATCAAAATGAACACCACAAATTAAATTACAGGAAAAAAATCCTTTTCTCAAAAGTCCTTGAGACTATACCCATGGATTCTAGTTTGAAGATACACTGCACCAAATTAGGACTCTCCTGTCATTTTTGCATCACGTAACCTTGTCTCATTCCACTATCATTCCTTCAAAGGTGTTTCAATTCCACAAATGTCTATGCTGCAGACATAAGGCAGTATGAGACTGTCAATATAGAAATGAAGAAATTATCACAACCTCAAGAACTTTTTAGTCTAATGAAGTAACTAAATCAAATACATAGTACTTATAACACCAGGGCAAAATACTTGTATTAGGTTCTCCAGAGAAACAGAACTAACAATATGTAAATAGCCATGAAAAGTAAATTATAATTGCTGTAAAGATTTGAAATAGTTGAGAGAAGAGTTTACATCAGAAAAAGGCTATTTGTTTCCCTTATCTATGCTTCAACTGTTCACTCAGCGGATGTTTCTTGAGTATTTACATGGGAGAGATACTGTCTTCAGGCTGATATTTCAGCACACAGCCCCACTGCCGTGGAGAACGTGTGTTCTGGCATTCTGGACAGCATCTAGACCAGAGTCACCTGGCATTCCTCCCTGCTTTCCTGCTAAGGTGCTGGACATGATGCCCCATCTCCCACACTTAGCACAGTGGCTTACCTGTCATCTGTCGCTTGCCAGTGCTCCTGGCAGAGGAGCCATCGAGTTCCTCCTCTGCGCTTGCTCATGTGCAGCATTCTAATTGGAGAGGCTGTTCATTATTAGCCAATCCTGCATGTGTGGCACTGCTAAGCCTTCTAGTCCTCCTCCTGCTGGGCCATGTCCTGTCACGTTTTGCTACACCTAGACCACAAAGGACCCTCATGGTCACTGTAGCAGCCAGCACACTTAGGACCTATGTACTCCTCGGTGCTCCAGGATGCTCTGAGTATCACACTACATGCACACACATTTCCACAGTTACCAAAGGCCTCATGTTATATGCCTTTACAAACTATCACATGTCACATGCCAACAACCCCAGCGATTGGAAATTAAAATCCCCATTTTGGGTGGGATTGAAGGGAGGGTTAAATGTGCAATGTGTGCATGTATGATGTTCATACCCTGACATATATCAAAATGTATAATTACAATTTACAATGCACCAATAAATGAACATAAAAAGTTAAAAAAAAGAAAATCCCCATTTTGCAGATGAGAAAACTGAAACTTCAAAAGATGGAAAAATGGGATTTTTTTGATAAATAATGGATCTAGAATTTAAAATCATATAGCCAGGTTCTGTATTCCAGGTCCTCACTGCTGTGCTGCCTTGCCTCCTCTGTCTTTACCCTCCCCTCCAGACATCCCCAGCTAACATTTCTCCCCATGGGCTCTACCCCCTTCTGTCTCCTTTGTTTTGTTTTGTATATCTGCCTCTATTTTCTTTTCTTTAAGTCTCTTCTGACTCCAAGCCTTCTCAACTGTCTCTGTCTTGAAACAGTACAGAGATATTTAAGTTAAACAAGTAAACAAAATCTGTTTGTCCAGTACACCACTCAGTAAGGCCCCGAACCTTATCATCAATCGGCGTACTCTCTCTCTTCATGCCAACGTGTGGAAAAGTAGCCAATCTCTACTTTTCTTCTATCATATCCTGTCTTTCTCCCAAACCTTGAATGTAGCCTACATTCTTACCCTGTCAGAATTATGACTCCCCCTCCCCAGGTGTCCATGTCATCAAATAGAATGGCCCATTATGAGCCTTGTTCAATGTGATCTCTATGTTCTATTTAATACACTGAACCACAGAGTCATTTAGAATATTTCAGCATAGGTTTAATGCCTGAATAGAGCAGTGGTCAGAGCTGGGGTACAGTTTTGTCCCAGGGCACATCTGTCAGTATGTACAGATTTTTATTTTTTATCAGTGTAGGTTGGAGAGGAGAGAGTGGTACTACTGGCCTCCGGTGGGTAGAGGCCAGGGCTACTGATAAACAGTGCGATGCGCAGAAACCCTCTATAGCAAAGAATAACAGACCAGACACTAGTAGCAAGGAGGTTCAGAAACCTTTAGATAGGAGCAAAGGGCAAGAAGATTCTTGAAATCATCTGTGGTTCAAACTCTAAGTAGATACAGCTGGTTTGGACTGCTGTAATTAGATTATGGAAATTTTCACTCTGCCTTTATTTTCCACCTTGGTATCTGGCACAGCACCTAGGAGTTTGACAAAATGGTAAAGGCTGCAGACAGCACATCGTGACCAGGCTCTGGGTACATGTCAGAATAAAACACCGGGTGCTAACTACAGGCTACAAATTCCTAAGGGGTTTGCAGCCTGGATGTCTTTCAAAACCTACCTGTGCCATGATATCTAGGTCGGCAGTGGTGTTCCTATTAGCAGTGCTCAAAATTCAACTTCATGAAACTAATGCCAGGGAATTTTCCACCCAGAGCCCATTTTCACTATTTCTGCTCATTTCTGACTTGATTTGCAAGAACAGAGCTTCTGTTTTCTGGTTTTCACTGCTCAGGCATAAGGGGTGTTTAGAAAGAGTTGGTTGAAGACTTATTTAAATAGATTTTATTACATCGTAGAATATCTGCAAAATGCACAGTAAAGCACAGAAATTCGAGCTTAATCCCTGAAACAAAAATTTAAAGTATCCTATGCAGCTGCAGGTTTTCAACAAATATTTGTTGAATGAGCTGCATTCTTTCCATTTTGATTCCAGAGATTGACACCATCTAATCCCCACCCTGAACTCCATGGGCCTCTGCAGTACCAAGATTTCTTGAATTAGATCATGGCCTGGCCCCAACCTACCCTCCACTTTTAATTCTCACCAATTCTGTGAATCTCTACTCCATTCAAACCAGTATAAATAAGTTTAAAAAATACTCTATCACCACATATGTCTCTGAAGTACAAGACATGTACAATGGAAAAATTCTTCTGAAAATGTAAATTTCAGGCAATAGCGCCAAATAGTTTGTAATCATTTTTTTCCCAGGCAGAACTATAGAATCAAATTTTTACTAGTACTGTTTACATTAAGAAAACCCTTTGCATGCATGAAATACAACTGAGTTTATTCAAGAAAACCATACATATGTACATCTTTAAGTACAGGTAGATAAACAGGCTTCTAGTCAAGGATCTAATGATAGAACACATGAAGTTTCACTTTTTATAACAAGTAGAGAAAGATTGCCAAAATGTTACCCACTCTTTCTCCATCTACTCTGTGGCCTTGCAATAAATCCTGAAGTCCACAGAGCATGTAACAACCTCCATTTTTACTACCACGTCACTGACAATTTGATGAACCCTACAGAACTGATTTATGTGTGATCATATTTAGTACTAAAGATGCCTCCTCAAAATGTCCTTTCTCCACAAATGCCCCCAAAACATCAGTTCCTTTTCTGCAGTGTTGTGGAAGTTCCTCACTCTCCTAAAATCCTATTGTCCTGCCCAGGTCAGCATTTCTCGATTCCCCATTGCTATTGTTTCTTCTTTCTTCTGAAATCCTCTCCCTTCCATGAAGTTCATTTTATTTCAGCTATAGTGGGCAGTATACCCCAATGATTGAGGACATTTGGGTTTTAAAACCAGACATTTCTGGATCTTAGTCCATACCCTGACCCTTATCCTAAGACTCGAGGCCTCTCAGTCTTTGGCTAGATGGCTGCTGCTGCTTCAAACATGGCATCCATGTCCCAGGCTGAAAGAAAAGGAAATACCAAGGTGAAAGCCTTTCTCCTAGCAACATTTTATCTACAAAGAGATGCTTTCTCTACAGCCTTCTGGTTATTCCCATTGGCTAACATAGTGCCATGTGACCACCTGAGATTCAAGAAATACTTGTAATTGGTTTGTTTTGCCCTTGTTCACAGTGTTAGAGCACATTGAGGGACCGATGAGGAAGGGTTTTACTAATGCTCACTGAGTCGCCCTTCACTCGGCAAGGGAGGCAGGGCTCCACCAATGTGCAAGGCCCGATATGCCACCTTCATTCATTTACTTAATTTCAGTGTATTGTCACATATTTAAAACACATGTTCTTGGTTAGGTGGATTTATTGGTTATATTAACCTACTTTTGTCCCATTATCCCAGATGTGGAAGACATGAACATTTTAATTGGGAAGCAGATATACCACTTATAGTAACTTTAAAATAACTATTATGTTTTTAGAGGTCTATTCTTTTAAGAAAAGTTAAAAATGATCAGAACATTTAAAAATATATAGTTCCATATATGTGAAAATATATAAAGCATATAAAAGCTCCATGTTATGATTTCCAACCTATTTTAATGCTCCTGTGTCAATTTTTTTGGAATAATCACAGAATTGGAAATTTGGGACTTAATGGATTAACTATAGCTGAATGAAACCTCACATAAAGGATAAGTCACTGAAAATGATTCTTGCAAAAAACCCATGATTACAAGATGTTAATAATAATTAAACACCAACTATAAGTTCATTATCACACACATTCTGAGCTTAAAATGATTGTAATCTAAATAGATTTTAATTCCAGCAAAAAAGCTTCAATTACTATAAAAAAAGCAACAATGATTTTCACCTCACATGTATAAGGAATCTTGAGACACTAGCAGGATTCCATCATATGAATGGTTCAAGAAGTACTCAGAAAAGCCAGGCGTGGTGGCGCACGCTTGTAATCCCAGTACTTTGGGAGGCGGAGACCGGAGGATCCGGGTTCGCAGCCAGCCTCAGCTCTCTCTCTCTCTCTTGCTCTCTCTCCCTGTCTCTCTCTCTCTCTCTCTCTCTCTCTCTACTTAGTGAGGCCCTCTGAAACTTCATGAGACCCGGTTTCAAAATAAAGTATAAAAATTAGGGCCGGGGGTATAGTGCGGAGGTAGAACACCCCTGGGTTCAATCCCCGGTACCGCAAAAAAAAAAAAAAAGTACTCAGAATTTAAAAATCTATGTACATCAAGTATTTGGAACATGGAAACAAACCTCTACAATTTTTTGCAATGTTTAAGCTCATGAGATTCTTAGTTACTTTAAATTTATTAGTGAATTTATTGATACATTTATGAATTTTTTGAGGTTTTCTAACCTCATAGGGAAAGACAAAAATGCATCATTGGGGAAACACATGTTCCTTTGCCACAGCCTCACGGGCTGAAATGACATATGGGAAATAATATGGTATAAACTAAACTTCTTTTCTCTGTCAGCAAATGCTGCTGGAGACTCCTGGGGAAAATGTTGCTACAGATTTAGAGAAAAGGGAAGTTGAATAAATTATCCAGTATAAGAACACCATTGTAGAGTTGGCTAAAACTAAAAAAGTTTTTTTAAAATTTCTCAGCATAAAGTATTTTTAAAGATTACATTGAAATAATGACAATACAAATAATTATTGCATCTTAGCCACTAAGGGAAAGAAATAGATTAGAGATCTTATATTCTCACCATAAAATGAATTATTTCATGTGTTCCCCAGGAGAAACTGTGCTGTAATTTGGTACCAAATTAATTCAAAATTACAAAGGCTTATTATATGTATTTTGTATTGGGCCTAATGGTTTGTAGGCAGTGACCTACAGATCCACTTTTGTGCTCCATTATCTCAGATAAGGCTGTCAGATCACTGTAGCAGGAAGGGTGCTGGAGTTTCTCCCATGGCCTACCTTCTATTCCTGGGGCAGGAAATGACTCTGGTCACTTCCACTTTCATTCTAGTGGGCAGAATTAGTTTATGGCTATATTTGTAGCAAGATGGTGGGAACTAGTTTCCTGTGTGCTCAAGAAATACAGGAAAGTTGAATGTCAATGACTACTAGTAATGTTTTCCATTTTAATAACCATAATTTTCAAAGGGAGGGGTGTGTAAGAGTAAACATTATGGAGTAGTTTCTTTGACTGGAACAAGAAAAGAATTCCAGAGTAAAACTACAGAGAGAGCACCACACCGTACTTCCCTAGACAATGTATTTTAGTAATGAGATAGAATCCACAGCATTACCAATAAGATTGACTTTAAGATGCAAAGACTTTTCAGTGCAGTAGAATCTTTGAAATATTTACATGAGATGGAGAGTAAGTAGGCAGATCATTTGTAGTTTATAGAGGTTTTCTGGCAATCTCATGACAATGTATGATCCAGTTACAGAACTTAAAGATGAATTATGTATTTTTTATGAAAAGCCCAGGGTTCCAATTGTGTTGATAATTTCTATAAGGATGAATGGTTTTTCATTTTATGTTGACTAACATTTTTGGAAGGGTTATCTTGGACATTCAAGATAAATTATACATTTGATGTTTAATAATTAAAAATTATTTTTAAAAATCATGCTATGGAGGAGAATTTTGAAAATATATATTTAGAAATGTGGAAATACTTTACTTGTTATTTAAACCATCATGAAACATAGTCTACATAATCATGCATGTCATTGAAAACATTGTAAACAGGATTTTAAAAAGTTCTTAAGAATTAAGGACTATTGAATGGCTAGTGGATGACATTTAAAATAGACAATGGGTACACACACACTCAAATGTGAAGGCAGCAGTGGCATCCTTGCCTTGTTTCTGATGTTAGAGGGAACACTTTTTTTTAACCATTCCATTGATTATGGCATTAGCTGTGGACTTCACATTTTTTTATGTTGAAGAAATTTTCCTCTTTTTCTAGTTTGTCATGAAAGAGTACTGAATTTTGTTAAATGCCTTTTCTGCATCTATTGAGACAATCATGTGACTTTTATAATTTGTACTGTTAATACAGTCTATCACAATAATTGATTTGTATATGTTAAGCCATCCTGTGTCTCAAGGATAAATACCACATGGTAATGGTGTATGATCTTTTTAATATGCTATTGGGTTTAATTTGGTAGGATTTTGTTAAGGATTTTTAGTATCTATTCATTAGGAATATTGGCCTATAGTATTTTTGTCATAACTTCTTCAGGCATTTATATTAAGCTAATGGTTGCCTCATAAAATGTGTTAGGAAGTGTTCTTTCCACCTCAGCTTCTTTAAAGAGTTTGAGAATGTTTAATCATTGATCCAATTAATAATAATTACTATCACTAATTCTTTAAATGTTTGATAGAATTTACCTGTGAAGTCATCTGGTCCTGGACCTTTCTTTGTTGGGAGGTTTATGATTACTAATTCATTCTCCATACTAGTTATAAGTCCATTCAGATTTTTTATTTCTTCATGATTTAGTCTTCTAAAATATATTTCTATGTTTCTAAAATATATTTCTTCTAGGTTGTACAGTTTGACATATAATTATTAATATTAGTCTTATGATATTTTTTATTTTATGACATCATTTTTTAATGTCTCTAATTTCATTTGGTCAGATTCTAGAAATATTCAGAAGGAAGGTCACACAGGATTTGCTGAAAGGGGCAATACAGAGCATGAAAGCAAGTGAGAGCAAAAGAACGAAGTCAAGGACTTTGATCAGGGTGACTGGAAGAAAGCTCTTCCCATTTTCTGAGACTGGAAGCACTAGGGGAGAGAAAGGGTCACATTAAATGAAGAGTTCAGTTGGGAGTCTCAACAGACTGGAGTGGAGTAGGGCAGAGAGGCCATGTAGCCAGTTTGATATATTTGTGACCAAAGAGCAGGGTAGAAATTGGGGCTAGAGATGGATATTTTGGAATTCTAACCAAAGTGATATTAAAATCTGGGATGCTGAATGAAATAATCTAAAAATCTAAGGTATAAGCAGAAGAGTTGTATGAATTCCAATATCTAGGGCTTGCATATGTTTAGAGGTGTGAGTGACAAACAGGTACTAGGAAGATGATTCAGGAGACACAGGATGTCATATGGAAGGACAAATAAAACGGTGTTCTAGAGTTCAATTCCAAGTAAAGAAAGAATCAGCCAAGATAACGAATTCAGTCTATATCTTAGTGATATAGACTGAAGAAGATGAGGCCCAAGAAGCCATAGAGAAATGGGTATAATCTCTTTTGGGTATACAGGTGGTGATGAAGGCTTGCTTGGTGTTGATTCAAGAAATAATAGGATATGATGAGATAGAGGTAGCAACTCTAGAGTTTTGCTATGAAAGGAATCAGAGAAATGTGTAGTAGCTAGGACAGAATGTGAAGCCAAGGCAGTTTTCTATTAAGGTGCAATATATTAGAGCATATCTGTATAACTTTGAGAATGATCCAGAAGAGAGGTAAAAATTAACGAGGCAGGTGAGACCATAACTGCGAGTGGATATGAGATTGGGTGCTATGTTGGCAAAATGTTTAGGCCTTATAAAAGAAAGAAAGGTAGAGTATATTCAGGTAAGTTGGTAGATTGGGCAATGGAAGTATGTTAATATTTCCTTCTGTTTAATTTTCTCAGTGGGTTAAAACAAGGAATATAGACCAACTGATGTTGAAATAGGGAATGGGGGTGTTGAAAGCCCAGTAAAGAAAATAAAATACAAGCCAGGCACAGTGGTGCATGCCTATAATCCCAGTACTTGGGAAGCTGAAACAGGAGGACTGCAGGTTTAAGACCAGCAACACATGGTAACTTAGCAAGACCTTGTTTCAAAATAAATGAAATAAAATAAAATAGGGGTGGGGGTGTAGCTCGGAGGTAGAGTGACCCTGATTTCAATCTCCAGTATGGCAAAGAAAAAAAGAGAGAGAAGAGGAAGAGAGAAAGAGAGGAGAGAGAGAGAGAGAGAGAGAGAGAGAGAGAGAGAGAGAGATAGTTATCTAGTAGGAAAGTAGTGGAGGAATTTAGGAAGATACCTTGGTAGCACTGGAGACTTGTTACAACATTTAGCTTGGTTGTGTGTTTTCTCCTATCATGTTGATCTACTTAAGTGAGGTCTACCTTAAGTTCATATTCTTTATCAAGACAATCTTGCCTAAAACAATAGAAAATAATCATCATGTACTATAATATCTAGATTTTTTATTGTTTCCCTAACTCTGCAGCCTTAATAGGTACATGGCTTGTATTTCAAGTCACTATATCTATTAGTGGTTGTTAATAGACTGAAGAAGGTATAGCAGGTAGAAATTGGCCAAATGTTTCACCACCACTTAACAAAGTCACCAATTTTCCAACCTGTAATATGTGTGTCCTCCCCCCCAGGGCCCCACTAGGTCAATTCCATACTGCAGCATCCTACAGCCCCTTACCAAATTCTGTTTTGGGCAGAAATACTAATCAGATGCACACAGCAGAGAACACAAGTAATATAGTTGTTTAAACAAGCTGGAATTTTATTTTCCATGAAAGAATATTCTAGGACTTTTTTAAAATTATTGATCAACAACTTTAATGTAGCACTCAAATCAGATTGGGCAGATTAATATTTCACAAATGTATTTTCTTTTGTCTTCAGATATACTTGATAAATATTACACAGGTAATATCTATTTATTCATTATTAACACATCAACAAATAACTAGGCTGTTTATGAGGACATGTGATCACAAAGGAGATCTTCTTGCAAGTGCTTACCCCATCTTCATTGGTGGATCTGAGTATATCAAAGAACAGAATACCTCTCCCTAATCCTTCTAAAAGACAGCTTTGGGAATGCAAATGTAAACATAGGCATGTGATATTTACCATGCAAATTTAACAATTGTAGTTTTCATATAATATGGCCTCCCCCTTTTTCTTTTGCTAAAGGAAGATGCCTTAGACTAGAATTCACTGTATGTTCATAAGTACCCATCCAGGCAATTTCTACTGTGCTAACTCAAGCTTGCTCTGGTGGCAGAACCGTAGGTTGAGTGCTCTGATAGTCTATTCTTTTTTTTTCCCTCCATGCAAAATAGTTCTAGAGCTTTTAAAGAAGCTCCTCAATACAACCAACATCTCAGAATCTATCTTCACACCCAGCTATGTTTGGTTATTTATCTGTTTTCTACCTATTTACCAACTATATACCTATTCTTTTCTATTCAGCTCCAAACTACTAAAACTGGGCCTCTGGAAACTATGTTTACCAGACTCCTTTGTCAGCTGTGTTCTTGTTAAATTCTGCCAAAAAGGAGGTAGTGATAGACTTGAAAGTGGGAGGGTTGGAAGAGCAATTTTGATTCTGGCTCTGAATGCGTCAGCAGTTGCTCTAGTTGCTGGTGGTGGTTGTAGGAGTAGTAGAGACCAGATGGCTGTACATTTACTCCAGCGAGCCAACTCCATGCATTACAGCTCTGGCAGGGGTAGCACTCTTGAATTTCTAGTTCCTGCATGTTAGGAAGTGCATGCAAAGGCGTTTTCTCACAGTAGAAAGATGATCACAGTTCCTTGATTTCAGTGACATCTTTTCTTCCTTCTGTTCCTCCAGTCCTTTCCATACATTGAAACTATTTTTTTTGTAGTAAATTCTCTTTTCTTGAAATAGCTAATATGTTAGTTGTTGTTGTTGTTTTCCTGTATAGCTCTTCATTGATACTTAGCACCACTAGAGGTATCCTGGGAAAAGGATTATCAAAGTAAGAATCTGTCTGAATGGGATATAAATGAAATGATGGAGGACCCATTATCAGTGAAAAATATGATACTGATGAGCCTTGGAATGCATATTTTTGCATTTACTTAATGTATTACCTGTTGAAACCCAAGAAAGAGTGTTCTAGAAGACACAGCTTAGAGTTCAATGGGACAATAAGCCTGGCCATTATGGTGGTAATGATGGCTTAAGGGTTATGAAATGATTTGGGCAGTTCTGACTGCATTGTAGAGGTCAGAAAATAACAATCTCATGGCTTCAAACTTTCAGTATCAACAAGAACAGAAAGCTGAAAATCAGACTCAGATTTTGTTGCTATAGTTTGTAGATTACAATATAAGTAGAATCCACACTTTCTAAGACTCTCATGTGCAAATTAGAGCCTCCGTTGGAATGGAACAGTAGGGTAAAAACCTGAGAACCATGAACTACTCAATTTCCTAAGCATCCTTTCCAGTTGAAAAAAAATCTTTCCTCCTTTATTAAGGAGACTAACTTGTCTAAAGAGTCCCTGAAGCAGGTGCCTCTTTAAGAAGATACGTATTCTCCCCTAGATCCACCCCACTACCCCTCATTACTTCTAGATCCATAACCAGAGTCATAGCACAGAAAGCTCTAGAAGCAAATGTAAAATTTCTAAACAGGATTGAGCTAAGTTTGACCTAAAAAGTAGAAAAGTACAAATTTATAGCCACAGACGTTTAGAAAACGTGTTGGGATGGATTTCAAGGGTCTTAGTGGGAACATACAGAGATCAGCTGTTAAATGGAGTTTGACTGGAGGAATCTGTCCCACAGTGGACCTAATGATTCTGCCTAAATATCCTGAAGTCATTTTCTTTGTTCTTAAATGCAGAGTTGGAAGAGACATACTCAGCAAATGTGATAATCATCCCTGATCTGTAGGATGAGAGTTGTCTTGTTTTGTTTTTTATTTTTGTAGAAGTCCCAGGAATGTCTCCAGCCTATCAGCAAGAGCCAGAGCTTTATCTATGGGAATATTACAGAGACATGTGCCCTCATGGAAGATGATAGTTAAAGGGGTGATCATTCCTGTCCAATCCTCATTTAACTGCCCTGTTTGGTAAATGGATTACAGGAAATGAGGATGGGGTATTATAAATCAATTAGGTGGTGATTTCAATTTATAGCTGCTGTTCTAGATGTGACATACTTACTCAAACAAATCAACATAGCCCTTGACAGCTGACAGGCATACTGATCAGTTAAGTGCATTTTTTCTTCTGTATTAACATCAAGGACCACTAGGAGCAGTTTGTTTCTCCTGGCAGGGAGAGGGCCCTATCAAGTCTCCTCCCAGTCCTAATGGAGTGTGGAGAATTTTGACCCTCCTGACATCCCATACACCATTCATGATACTAACTAAACACAAAGAGCTGTGCATTACAAACCTTCTAGAATCCTTAATAAGACAAAGATGCTTCAGAGGATGGGGAAGGAAGACTGAAATTTCAGGGGCCTATCTCTTAGGAAAAGTTTCTAAGAGATCAAATGTCTAAGATTTGTTAGGATGTCCTTTCCAAAGTCAAGGACAAGTTGCCTACCATTAAGAAAAAGGCACAATGATGTCTTTGAATTTTGGAAACAGCACTTAACCAATTTGTATGTGTTGCTCTCACTTATTTTCTAAGCAACTGGCAGTGTTGGGTGAGGCCTGGGGCAAAACGAGGTCTGCACTAGGTCCAGGTTGCAGTGCAAACCATTTTACCTTTTAGGCCTTTCCACCAGCTGATTTAATGGTGCTAAAGTCTGTGATTAAGAGAGTTGTTGTTTGAGTATGTGAGACTAGTAATACTGGCATGACCATTTTTGCAAACTATGGTCTGCCATACCATGACTGAGGCTAATTGAGTAGGAACTAAGCTTATCGGTATATTTTGAGGCATAGTTATGGTTAATTCAAGAACTGTCGTTGTCTATGGGTGGGATCCATGGTAGATTAATCTACAGGAAATTAAAAAGGCTAGTCAAGGCCTTGCTGGGAAAAGTCTTTATTTTTCTCAGCTATAAGAAATTCCTTTTTGGCCTCACCTGTTCTCTTTATTCTGACAAAAGAGCCCACTGTACTCAATTTATTGCATCTGTTGAGTGTTCTGCCCAAGTGTCTTTCAGTGCAGCAATGAATCTTTACTGCCTTCTTTGAGTGGGATAATATCCAATGTCATGGGGATGCTGTTTATGAAGAAACAAGCACATTGCTCCCACTCTGTCATAATTCTAAAAAATAAAACCCATTTTTAATTACCAACTAATTTCATAAAGACAGAAAAGTAAAGAAGAAAAAGAGAGATGAGGAAGTCATATTAGGTACACAGAGCAAAAGCCAGTCTTACCACCTATCCTTGTTTCCCACCAGAAGTTAGAGAAGGGATGTGATAGTTTGATATACGATATGCTACATGAGCACTGACACCCTAAACGAGGAGCAGGGATGGAAGAGCAATAAAAAAAAATTACTGAATGACCCGAGTAATTCCTTGACCTTGCAAAGCCACATCTCCCTGGGCCTCACTAGCTCACTGACTCATGACAACCTGTCCCATTCAACTACTTAGCCCCTGCTCCATCATGACCTGGGGTGTCCTGGGCCATTAGCAGGATTGGGGTAGAAGGGATGGTGCTCACATGGTCTATCCTGTTCCTGTGAGAACTCTCATTTCCATGTCAAAAGTTATCTCTTGACTAAATCCCCTCCTGGGGCCTGTGATATGTGGAGCCCAGAGGAGTCTCTTCTACCCACCCTGCCACATGTGGTCACTCTCTGTACCTCTCACCATAACCTCATGAAACCAGTGTCTTCTGCTTATCTCTTGATCTGGCAACCATCCAAGAGGCTGGACTGGAGAGGGATGGCAGAGACCAGCATTTCCAGCCTGTTTGTTTCCCCAGGCACAATGTGGGTACCACTCATGATTTTTATTTTTAAGCGATGTCTAGATGATTTTGACTCCCAATCTGGGCTCAGTAGTGGATCTCCATTACAAATATCTCCATTTTGTCATGTCCTTCAATCTTTCCAGTGTTCCCTAAATGTCATGTTGGGTCATGGGTGATAATGAGATGTGGTGAGATAGGCAGAACCAGCGGCCTGGAAAAAAGTCTGATTTGTATACTCAGGTTATTCCGGGAGGAAAAAAAGGTGGAAACAAGACAAGCTAGTGATGAGGTTGTCAGAGAATGTAGCTTGAAACTTGCCTCGACACCTAGGAACCAGTCTAATAGTTGCTTACATCCTCCTCTATGCCCCATTTACCTTCAGCAGGGGAAAGCTGGTTAGGGACAGATGTAGAATTACTGAGTACAAAGGCTAATTCATTTCTAAATGTGAATTTTATATCTTGCTTTAACTTAAATCTTGAGGCAGCTCCTGACTAACTCCTGAAAACAACCATAAACTCCTAAGCACAGTCAAGGGATATCTAATCAAGTCTTGCCTGCCTTTTCAGCCTCGTCTCTTCTAGTTTGGTAGGACTCCCTAACAAGGCAGCAGGGGCTGGGTGGCTCTGCTCCTAGTGTGATGGCTTTGTTTCTGCAGATAAGCTACCTGGCCTCTCTGAATTTGTTTCTTCATCTATTAAAAAAGTCAGATTAATAATGATGATTTTGAATTGCTATTGTGAGAATTAAATGAGATAGTGCGCTCAAGTAAGTAAAATTAATCATTAGTCTTTAGAAAAACATTGATGGCATGGAAACATTCTAATATTTGATCTGAAGACAATAAAAATTGACCTAATTCTATGGTATGAGCTCAAGTATATAACAAAAATCACACACATACATGCACCCAAATATAGACATTTAGAAAAAAAAGACTGAAAACCAATATACCTTGATGTTTGCTGGGTCTTCTGGGAAGAGGACATGATGGAATCAAGAGTTTAGGTGATTTGTTCATATTGTTCAACCTGTAAAAGAAGGGGGAGGGAGTGGGATTGGCTAGGAATAGTCTCCATGTGACTGTGAGATCTGATTCCTGGGAAAGGAAGGAGGAGAGAGCTGGCCTGGGCAGGAAGGAATCACAAAATAGATGTGGCAGTCTCTACCAACCAATACGAGCTCTGGAGCAAGTCTGGCCTTTGGAGAAGTTCCACGTTGGCCATGGTAGCCAGGCCAGGGCTTATGCTCAGTTCCTTTCAGGTGCAGCTTGGGAAGAATGTGGCCTCAGCTCAGAAGCTGACGAGGATCCTGAAGACAAGTGTTGGTATCTGGAAGCTGCCAGCAGACTCCACTCCTTATAGCTGCACTGTGAATTATTTCTTGAAGGGAGACCCAATGGAGACAATGGCTTACCTCCATTGCAGTCACACCTAACAGTAATTTCCACTATTTCCTCATGATTTTCTATATGTTCAAAATTTTTATACTTTACTGTTCATTCTCTTTTAATCAGAAATATGTTTCCATTTGATTATATTTATATGTATTTATTTTATGTACATGATAACCTATAATTCTAGAATAATTGCAGTTCAATAATTATTATAAAAGCTACTATTTGTTCGATGTTTATTATATGCCAGTCTTTGGGCTTAGCCTGCACTATCCTTCTCAGTCCCTACAATGGTATGATTTTTCCCATCTCATCTCTCAGTATTCTTAGAAATAAACAATAGATCTGACTTTGGTTAGCTTGGAGAGGGAATCTGCTGGATGGACACAAGGAACTAACGGAGTCCAGGAAGGCTGGGGGACAGGACAGGGAGCCAGGGCCACAGGGTGGGCAGTGCAGCTCAGCCAGATGCTGCTCTGGCTCCAGTGCTCCGGATGCCCCACTCTGCCTCTGCTGAACTCTCAGCCTCGTTCCTTCCTGGTCTCTCCTTCCATGTGTGCACTACTCCCTCCAGAGGCAGTCTCAGCAGGCAGAGTTTAAGTTCACACGCTGGCATCTCAGCCACAGTGTGGAGAGTGGAGAGGATATCTCACCTCTTTGGCTTCTACCATGGTGGAGAGATTCCTAAGTGGAGGATTCCTTAAAGAAAAGAAGGTGGTTTAATACCAGGTAGGAGGCAAATGGAAGAAAGAAAAAGAGGATAGAAAGGAGGAAAGAAAGGTGAAGAAAGAGAATCAAAGGGAAAAATTTTCCATTCTCATTTTGGAGATGAGATACGAGAAGTTAAATCACTACCCCTCACACAAACAGGTAAGTAGTGGAGCCGAGATTCCATACCAGGCAGCCTGACCTCAGATGCTGTGCTTCAAACCATGCAGCTACCCTAGTACCCCAAGCTCTTCAGGCCAGAAACATGGAAGACAGGATGCTGTGCTTCAAACCATGCAGCTACCCTGGTACCCCAAGCTCTTCAGGCCAGAAACATGGAAGACAGAATGCTGTGCTTCAAACCATGCAGCTACCCTGGTACCCCAAGCACTTCAGGCCAGAAACATGGAAGACAGAATGCTGAATACTCGTGTCTGCTTCCAAGGTCACCTTCCTTCCTAGACTCTAGCATTCCACACTGAGTGCACAACTGCACACTGGTTTGATTTGAGCATTACCTCTGTTCCTTAAGGAAAAAAAATCACATACTAATTGAGAAAAATGAAGCACCCTGCACACCTGTTACAAGCCAGAAAACAAAACAAAACAAAAAACAAAGGGCTGACTCCAAGTGCAGACTAGGGCATTTTAAAGTAACGCACAATTGCCTGAAAGCAGCTTTTCTCAAGTTTAGCTCACAGCCCTTCTTGCTGTCCCTGCTGCCAGGCAGAAGCAAAAATTACCTGTGACCGTTGTTTTAATATCTCAACTCTAGTTCCTATATGAGCTACCAGGAGGAACATAAAGGATTTTTCCCCCTCAAGATAATGTTTTTCCCTGGATTTATTTTTTTACATTGTTGTAATAATCTATCTTCCTGAAATGTTTAAATACTCATTTTTTAAAATGAGATTTGTCACTAGGACAGTGACTTTATTGTCTCAACAAAAACATTCCTCACCACTTTCTCTTACTCGGTGTATTGCTTCCTATAGATCTTTCATTCAAGATTCTGTTACTTTGTTCTTTTTATAAAATAGATTGATGCATTGTAATTATACATCATAATATACAGACGATAGGAATAGGAACATACACGCACACAGCACTTGGTGTGTTTCCCTCCACACCCCACCCTGTCCCTCCCCTTCCCCATACATGTTATTGAGATTGGTATTGATAATTTCACATATGTACATAGAATTATTTGAACTGTTTCTTCTGCCAAGTTTCCCTCCACTTCGCCTAAACCCTCTCCATTGATCCACTGGAGTCTCTCCTCCTTTATTTGAAGTCCTTTTCATTACCCAATTTCTCTCTAGTGTCCAATATGAGAGTAAACACATCCATTTACTTTCTGAGGCTGGCTTTGTATTTCTCAATTTTCCAGACCTTCATCTTATAAACTGAGTGGCATTTGAATTTTCTTCTTTCAAAAGACACTTTTAGCATTTCTGTTCCTTGTGGCCCACACTCCACTTACCACGATTAGGTTCCAGAGATACAAGAATTGTTCCTGAGGTGCTGTGTTAGTCAGCTTTTTGTCACTGTGACTGAAATACCTCCCAAGAACAATTTCGAGGAGGAAAGGTTATTTTAGCGCAGGGTTAGAGAGGACTCAGTCCATGGTCAGCTGGCTCCATTGCCTGGGCCTGAGGTGAGGCAGGACGCCACGGTGGAAGGGCACAGCAAAGGAAAGCTGCTCAGCTCATGGCAGCCAGGAAGCAGGGAGGGGAGGGCAGCGGGCTGGCCTCTGGTGCACACCTCCAGCGACCTACTTCCTCCAACTAGGTCCTCCCTCCCAGTAGTCCATTCAGCCATCAGTGGGCTAATCTCCTGATGAGGTCAGAGGCTTCATGATCCAGTTGCTTCCACAAAGCCCTACCTCTCAACTCATGAGACTTTAGGGGCCATTCCAGGTCCAAACCATACATGTCCTCCAAAACCAGGTGGCCACTAAAGCCAGGTCGTAAGGAGTCCCCCAGGAATTGAGTGATGGACATCGCGGGGAATAAACACCTTGCCACGATGGGAGAGCTCCTGTTTTTGACACAGGAGAGCTGGGTTTGAACCTCAGCACTATAATGTAACTACTGTGTGTGCTGTAGGACAAGGCACTTAGCCTTTCTGAGCCTCACTTCCCTTATCTTATACAACGAGAATGCTGACCTCTGCCCATCAAGCTGGTTGTGAGGCTCAGGCTGGATAATGTATTTGGATGAGTTTGGAACTGAAGAGTGACATATAAATAATGCTTTGTTACTGTGGACAGTCTGGAAGAAGTCTCAGGAAGCTACAAGACTAGGTTTTAAGCCTTCCTGCTTCACCACAAATGTTGTTTTTCTTTGATAGAATGAAAGCAGACCTTCCTGGTCAGTGGCCAAAAATAAACAGTCGTGTGGGGCAAGGCAGGGGGTGTCTCTGCTGTCAGGCTACAGGGTGCCCCCCAGCTGGTTCCTGGCCAGCACACCAATGGACCTTGACTCAGATAAAACAGCGGTGCTCTGCCCTGGCTGGGGCTGCACAATTGTCAGTTCACACCATTTCTAGGCCACTGCTCTGCACAGAAATGCTGAGGCTGGAGGCAAGGAGAGAAAGCTGCTTAGCATGTTATATTTTTATATTCTTGTCTTTACTCTTTTTTTTTTATGATACTGGGGATTGAACCCAGAGGCATTCAACCTCTAAGCCACACCCCCAGCCTGATTTTATTTTTTATTTTGAAACAGAGTCTGGTTAAGTTGCTGAGGGTCTTGCTAATTTGCTGAGGCTGGCCTTGAACCTGCAATCCTCCTGCCTCAGCCTCCCAAGTACAGGCATGTGCCACCACACTTGGCATCTCTTGACTCGTTTACTTTATAACAAGTAGTAACAATGCTTTATTGTTACTGGAGTCTTGGCCAAAGGCTTGGCTTCAGGGGTCCTGACAGACCAGAAAAAAAAGTAGCAGTGACACAGGAAAGGGGTTTATTCTCAGGAAGACAGAGTGGCTAGTGACCTAAGTACTGTCTTAGAGGTGTCAACAATAACTTTGGGGTTACATAGGTAAGGAGCAAAGAAAGGTAAGAGTCCAGGGTGCTTACATAGCTTAGCCATCTTGGTCAGGTTGTGGTCTGGTCAACTTAAGGTAAACAGGGAATGTATAATGCAGAATAGAACAGATCTCAGAGACAAAATGGAGTTAGGTGGATGATCGGATCCTCCTTCATTATAATTATATATTTATGTGAAAAAATGTTTCCAGCTGGTTCTTTTCTACATTATAGATTCACTGAGAGCTGGGTGTGGTGGCACATGCTTGTAATCCCAGTACTTGGAAGGCTGAGACAGGAGAATCACAGGTTCGCAGTCAGCCTCAGCTATTTAGTGAGGCCCTCCGCAACTTAGTGAGACCCTATTTCAAAATAAAGACTAAATAGGGTTGGGAGTGTAGCTCGGAGGTAGAATGCCCCTGGGTTCAATCCCCAGTACCACACACACAAAAAAGTTCATTGAGAACATGAGAGGTATCTATTTTTTAATGCTTTGGGGTTCTCAACACCCCATAGTGTATTGTCACAAAGTAGTCCCTTAAGAATTTTCCTACCTGGCCACAGTGACACACACCTGTAATCCCAGTGCTTGGGAAGCTGAAGATGGAGAATTGCAGGTTTGAAGCCAGCCTCAGCAACTTAGTGAGACCATGTTTCAAAATGAAAACTAAAATAGGGCTGAAGATGTAGCTTAGAGATAGAATGCCCCTTGGTTCAATCAGAAAAAAAGTGAATTTACCAATATATTTATAAATACTAAATAAAGTATTCTTGAAAAATTTAGTAATCAAATATAGTACCACACTGTCATGTTTGGAATATTTGTCTTTCAACATCCTGCAAAATGAGAATCACAGGAGAGGGAGTTGAATTAATATGGATGCAAGGTTTAGTGGAAATACTGTATTGTCTCTATTTCATATTTTAATCAATTATTTGAGTAGCTAATATCGCCCGAGATAATGTATGAAAAGGTATTTTCTTTCCTCTATTGTCTGTCTCCTTCTTTAATCTCTAAAGCATTACATAGCAGTGAAGTGTTCAAGCTTTTGTTTGCTCCTCGGAGACCCTGTACAATAACATTGTACAGTCAGACATGATTCTAGAGTCTTGGGGACATTGTCGCGTAAGTATGTGACTGATGTTCACCTCCTTGGTGAGGAAAGGGACTGTTATAAAAACAGCCAGGAGCCATTTACAGACTGTGCAGAAACATTTCCCACTCACCTCCCCTTTTATAGGTACAGACAATTCACATACCTAATGACAGACCTACATTTTGGAGAGCCGTTTTATGCAAAACATTTCCAAAGACTCTACTGTTTATCTCATGAGGCAAGAAATAAGAAAATGTATTTTTTCTTTAGGATTGTTAAGAAAAAATAATGCTTTCTCAAATTCACTCTGGCATTGATTAGGAGAAAACAAAGTATGTTTCAGTAGCACTGAGATCTTTTCTCCTATGAACTTCCCTATTCAATTCCCATCAGAAATTCAGAATATGGTTGCTGCATGAATTGGATTAGCCATGCTGTCATGGCACGGTACTTTGCAGGCCTCCAGCAAGCCCAACAAGGAATGGTTTACAGCTGTCATGGGTGCTCCAGCGGGGGCTGATAAGAAAAACTCTAGGATGTCCATTAAAGCAACTGGAATGCAAAATAAGAAAACCAAGTCGAGTATTCTGTCAGAGATAAGGACTGATTTAATAGAAAAGCTGGTACTTTGATGCCATCAGTCAGGGCATGTATGGGGGAGAGGCATTACATAAACAATGCCTGGCTGCAGCTTGGGCTTCTGCCAAAATTCTAACAGATATGAAGCAAAGGGAGATAGAAGGAGCATGTTAGGAAGGATTTTCACCACAAAGACATAGATACTATCTCTGCCCACTTTCAGATAGGCATGCTTATTTTAAAACTGGTCCAAGGATTTGTAAGGCTCCTAAAATTATTTTTCATATATGGGTAAAAGCAGAATCTATTTGGAGACTAAAATTTCCTGGCCTCAAGAAGCTCATCGTATAATGAAATAGGCACAAAAACAACATGACGCAGTGCAAAAGTTTGGTCAAAGTGCTTCAAAGAGGGGGGAATTCTTGTGTTTCTCTAGGTCCTAGCCCAAGACCTGGCACATGGATTCAGTTCCTAATAGTCTGCCATTGGTGAGAAGTGAAATGCTATTATAGAGCTTCATGATGCCAGAGTTTACAGGAAGGGCGCCTCATCTAGGCTAAGTGGGTGGAATAAATGGAAAGGCAGAGACAACTTTACCAAGGAAATGACAGCTGAACAAAATTGTTAATGACAGATAGGGGGATGAACAAGAAAGAGGTCAGGAACATTCTAGGCAGTGGGGAAAGTTGATCTAAGAGAAGGGAGTGATTAAAAGCAGAATAATTTCCTAGAATTGCAAGTCTAGTACTTTGTTAGGTCTCTAGCACAAGGTGATAGTAGGGAATAGTTGGACATGAGTTAGACAGGTGGGCAGAGATCAGATGTTTTATAATGAGTTTGAATTTTTAACTTTAAGGTAATTGAGAAACCACTGAAGTGCTTTAAGCAGGAGACTGACATGACATGATGCATAGTGCTTGAAGACCACTAATGACAGCTTTGTGAAGGAACACTTAGCGGAGCAATGCAATTTGCAGGCAGGGTGTGATAGAGATGCTCTAAAATGATCCAGGCAAAAATCGGTGGCAACCTAACCTAAAGCAGTAGCAAGGAGGAAACAGAACTGTGAACTAATTTGAGAGAGACATAGGAGGTACAACTGGCCAAAACTAGAGATTCCTTGCAGGAAGTGAGCAAGAAAAAGGTGTTGAGAAAAATAGTCAGGGTTCAGACTTGGGCACCTGGGAGAAGGGCAAATGCCATTCATTGAGTTGAAGACTAGAAGGGAGAGATTGGCCAACGTAGATATAAATGGGTTCTCTAGTTTATGTGATGGACTCGAGGGTCTGGGGAAATTGAAACTAAAGTACCCAGTGGGCTGCTTAATATTTAGGTCTGTAGGTTCTAACTTATCAGAGATCTCTAGGCTAAGGACATAACTTTGAGTCACTGGTTTATAACTGAACAAGGATAACATACAGACTACAGTTACAGGAGAGGGCAGGTAGAACAATACACAGAATGAAAGCAGTGCTAGAGACAAAGCCTTGAATAATCCACAGAGAGAAGAGCAACGCTTCTCCAAATAGTTTGCATGCAAAAAGAAGCTGAATAAATAGGGTAATGGAGACAGGTGGGTGTGTGGGTTACACATCCATCCATTAAAGGAACTGCACTACAGGAAAAAAAAAAAGGTAAATCAAGGATGAGTCAACATCTTGGTTCTCAGAATACAGCTTAATTTTACATCTATTGTCTCCAGTGTTGAGCATTTCCAAATGGAAGACTAAACATACCAGAATTACACGATCTTTTCTGTCCTAATGCAAAGGGCATCAAAATGTGCCTGTTAAATAAAAGAACCACAGGAGGTTTCCAAAGATAAGTGTCTCCTATTTGGGAGTCAAGACACAATTGTAACTCGCCCCCTCTTTCCTGATGGGGCTTTTAGTTTGGGATGTGCTTTGTTAGGGTGATGAGAGTCCAATGAATGGAGTCTGAGAGGAGGAAACTGTAAAAATGCTTGCTCGAAGTCTGTAAGGGATTAACCTTTATAGGTGTTTGGAAAAGTGTACTCCTTGAAAAGAATATTTTGAAATGCATCTCAACTATGGGTATCACGTGACCAACTAGGTTTGTTTCACTTTGAGCACTGGGGTTTTTATTGCAACCCTTTGTGTTTTATGAGATTGTGTTTTTATAATGCTCTTTCCTTAATTAACTTGGATATTTTTATGATATAAAGTTTGCTTTATTTGTCAGTCTTGGAACTCAATTTGATGCCTTTATTCCCACTTTCAGTGCTATTGGCAATCATCTTTTAAATGGAAATCACCAAAATGAAATCAGGAACCGCTATATCTATTATATGGAGCTGAGAAGCCTAAAAAGGTCTAGCCCAGGGCAAGTCTGGTGTTGATTAAAGGAAAATATGATCCCTTCCTTATTCTATTAATAAGTGAAATGCTTATTTATAGTTATTTCTGGATATAAACCTTTAAGTGTATACTGCATAAAATAAAAGCAGCATAGGTAGATATGCATTTGTATAGAATAGCAAGGTCTTAAAAAGGAGATGGAAATAAGCCTACAAACCTTCACCTAAGAAATAGGTTCAAATAAAAGTGCAATAACAGTTTAAAAAAATCAATGCTACTTTCAAACAAAACTACATTTTAAAAGTGGCTTCATGGCCAGGGGTGGTGGTTCACTCTTATAATTTCAGTACTTAGGTGGCTGAGGCTGGAGGATTGCAGGTTCAAGGCCAGCCTCAGCAATTTAGTGAGGTCCTAGGCAACCTAGGGAGACCCTGTTTCAAAATAAAAAATAAAAAGGGATGGGAGTGTAGCTCAGAGGTAGAATGCCCCTGGGTTTAATTCCTCAGTAACAAAAAAATAAATAAATAAGATTAAAAAAAGTGGCTCCACATTATTTTTCATGGCTTCCCTAGCAACTCTTTCAAGCAAGAGTTATTATCTTCATTTTATACACAAAGAATGGAAACAGATTGAACAACACAAGGCAGACCCAGGGAACAGATCAGGATTTGAACCCTCATCGTCCATATTCACCTGCCAGAAATCATTCTTTATTCCATTGAAATGGAGAACTGGGTATTTATAATTCTATTATTTAAGAAATGATTGGGAAATCATGCCCTTCCAAAATACATTGAAAGCCCTTGAGTTGCCATCTTGAGGGAACATATCAGTCCAAAAAAAAAAAAAAAGGGTCAGGTCAGGTTTAAATATTTTTAAAATATTTGGAATTAAAATTTTTTCTTAAAAATAAGTGCATTTCACAGGAGAAATCCAACTGTTCTATCAGAAAGAATGTTCATTAAGGAGTGCAGCAAGAGCACTGGTTAAATTCTTTTTCCCTTTTAAACATGCAGCAAAGCTAGGTGTGCTGGCGCACTCTGTAATTCTAGTACTTGGATGCCTGAGACAGGAAGATCACAGGTTCAAGGCCAGCCTCAGCAACTTAGTGTGACCCTGTTTCAAAATTAAAAACAAAATAGTGTGGGGGGTGTAGCTCAGAGGTAGAACATCCCTGGGTTCAATCCTTAGTCTCACACACGTACACACACGCACACACACTACAGCAAGTCAAACTTAGAGTCCAATTTCTTGTCCTCTCTGGTTTTATTATTTTTTAAAATGTGAATGTACTAAGCAATTCTTTGAATTCACAGTTACTTAATTTTCCCCGCTGCATATTTAATAAACTTTTTTTGCAAGTGGCAAAATGTTTTTCTAGCTACAAGTGGAATTGTCTTCTATATATAATTCATAGCTAATACATATATATGCATATATTTGCCTCAGGATATACACACACGTTATGTTTGTGTATAGGTGCATATATCCATTTGAAGCATTCTCTTTTCTGAAAAATTTAATATTCTTTTAAAGGTCAGTCAGATCTATTTTGGACAAAGACTGAAGAATGAATGGAAGAAAGTCCAAGCGGATCCTATATTATAATAAAGACTGAGATACTTAATCATTTCCATGTGAAATGAGGTCAATCGTATATTTTAGAACAGACTTTGTATCACATCTTTGTAGGAGTTTAATATTTAATGCATACTATTATTTTAATAACTCTGAATTACACTAAGCTCTCTGCTTATATAAAAATCAACCCAAATTTCTGTTCATTTGAATCTTGGCCAGCCAGGCATGTTATACATGCCATTAACTTGTCCTACAAGCCATTGTCATACTCCAGGAAAATACTTCAAATTTAACTCAATCACATTGTGTGATGGTAGTACTGCGGTATGTTAGATAACTGAGCGGATCAAGTATAAAATGTGTACTGCTAAGAGTTTAATGGTAGAAATGTCACAGGTGCAATATTCTTTGTTCTTGTGTGTTCGAAAGAAATAATTCAAAGAGCTGGGACACCAGAGCAGTGCCTGTGTAAAAAAGAGGATTTATTGCAGGAAAGACACACTCTGGGGTTGAGACCCTGGATAAAGGCATTGACAACTATTTATATCTGGTTCTAGTTCTTGATTTTCTGAGGTCATTTGATTGACAGGGATGAGTGGCAGGAGAACATATATCTCATATATATATATATATATATATATATATATATATATATATATAGTGTGTGTGTGTGTGTATGATGGGGATTGAACCCAGGGGAATTCTACATCCAAGCTATACCCCTCAGTCACTTTTTTTAACTTGTTTTGAAACAGGGCCTCACTAGGATGCTGACAGTCTCTATGTTGCTAAGGCTGCCCTCAAACCTGTGATTCCCCTGTCTCAGTCTCCCAAGTACTGGGATTACAGGCGTGCTCCACCATGCCTGGCTCTTTTTTATACTTTTATTGGTGAATTGTAATTACACACCATAGTAAGATTCAAAGTGATACAAACATACACGCACATATTACTTGGTGTATTTCCCTCCACATCCCATTGTGAGGTTGGTAGTGATGTCTTCATATGTGAACATAACATTATTTGAACTGTGTCCTTCATAAGTCCTCCTCTTTCCCCTCCCCCTCCCTCTCCCAATCCCCTTCCACTCTTCTACTGGTCTCTCTCCTAATAATATGAAGTCCCTTTTGTTTCCTATTTTTTCTTTACCTTTCACATGTGAAGAAAACATACAACCCTTGATTTCTGAAGACTGGCTGATCTCAGCATAATACTTTCTAGTTCTGTCCATTTTCCTGTAAATGTCATAATTTTAAAGAGAACAGAAAGCTCTGGTCATATTTCAAACTGGCTGCTCTTTTCTCCTGTTCAGAAGCATAAGAGTTCCTGAAGATAAAACTTGCAACTAAGTAGGGATGCCTCTAAGACTAGGTCCCCTCACAGTTTCTAATTCTCAAGGTAGTCTACACCGAGCCACCAGCAATTTGCCAGTTAGAGTGAAGTGTTCATGTTGACGCTGGCTCCAGGTGAGGGCTTCTGCTCCCTGAACACTGTGATTCTTAGTATCTGCTGTCCTGTCTCCAGTTTTCAGGGCTGTGGTTTGCTGCTGAGTGACCTCAGTTCTCTGATGGATCTAAGAGTTGTTAGTCTTCAGTCCAGTTAGCATTTTCTTTTTCTTTATTTTTTTATTGGTGCATTGTAATTATACATAATATTGATGTACACAGTGATAGGAATATACATGTACACAACTCATGGCATTTTTCTTACTGTAAAGATGGAAGTAATGACTTCTAATGTTTTTGTGTGTCAGCTTAGAAAAAGAAAGCCCTCTGGTTACCCTTCTTTATTTAGTCATCTGCTTATTAAGTTATAAAAAGTCTCAACATGTTCTGGATAAAAGTCTGGATAGAACAGGAGTTGCAACTAGTTTCTCTTTCAGTTTTCCTTTTCAGTTGTCCTCTGATGGTACACACAAAATGCTGATTTTCTACATTGACCTGTGTCCTGAAAACCTGCTAAGTGAAATGATTTGTTCTAGTAGCATTTCTGTAGAATCTTTAGGATTTTTATATATATGGTCATGTTATCTGCAATAAAGACTTCTATATTTTGCTACTGTAGGTCTTTTATTTCTTTTTTCTTGACCTATCACATTTTCTAGTATACAATGTTGAATGGAAATAGGGAGAACATACATGCTTGCCCCATTCCCAGTTGTAAGGGGAGTCTTTATTCTTTGACCATTAAATATAGAGTTGTACGGTTTTCACACATATCCTTTATCAGGCTGAGAGTATTCTCTTCTATGCCTTGTGTTCTGAGAGTTTGGGTTTTACTTTTGACAAATACTATTTCTGCATCTATTTAGTTGCTAATACTTTTATTTTTAACTCAGATAATATGTAAATTATATTGATTTTTTTAAATGTTAAACTTGGCTTGCTTTCTTGAAATCTAACCTATAGTGAAT
Source organism: Glis glis (assembly GCA_004027185.1). Lineage (NCBI taxonomy): Eukaryota > Metazoa > Chordata > Mammalia > Rodentia > Gliridae > Glis > Glis glis. The sequence goes on along the minus strand of PVJS01006554.1, from coordinate 22,595 downwards.
TATCCTTTATATACAGTGTTAGAGTAAATTTGTTAATATTATGTCAAGAATTTTTGTATCTAGGTTTATGAGTGATATTTTTATATAACTTTTCTCTTAATGATGGTGCTCCTTCACTTACAATTTGGTTATATCATGATGAACCCATTGTAAGTTGAAAGTACCAGTTGTTAATCCATCATAAACCCATATGCTCCTCAATTTATAATGAAGTTATGTCCAGATGAACACGTTGTAATGTCAAAAGTTGGCCCATTATAAATTAGGTACCATCTGTATTTGTCTTGTTCTGAAATCAGGGTAATGTTTGCTTAAATCAACTTGTTGATTTTCTTTTATACATCCAAATATTTAGTTTATATGTGATTGGCTTTTTTATTTAGTTTATATAAGATGTTTTCTTAAATAGAATTCATCAGTGAACCCATGAAGACTTAGATATTTTTTGTTTGACGTTAAAGTTATAAAATCAATTTCTTTAATAGCTATGGGGCTATTAATATTTTCTATTTCTTCAGGTATTGATTTTAATACATTGTGTCACTTGAGGATTTTATTAACTTTATCTAAATTGATGATTGTATTGGTGAAATTTGAGCAAAATTCTTGTTTATTATCCTTTGATGTCCATAAGATCTATAGTGTTGTCCATTCTTTCGTTCCTGATATTGCTAATATTGGTCATTTCTATCTTATGTGTGCAGTCTCTTTTTCCTTACCTTACCACCTCTCTCTTATGCTCAGAGATTTATTGATTATATTATTAATCTTTTGAAATATATGTTTTGGCTTCATTAGTTCTCTTTTATTATTTTTTATTTCTTTCTAATCTATTAATTCCCTTCTTATTTTGGGTTTTTCTCTTCCTTTTCAGGGCTTTTATAGTAGAATTTTAAATCATTGATTTAGCCCTTTATTCTTTTCTAATATGAGCATTTTAGATTATACATTTCTTTCAAAACCATTTCTTAGCTCCATTCCACAAACTTTTATTGTATTTAATACATCATTCATACAAAAATATTTTAAGTTATCTATTACTTTCTTTTTGATCAGTTTAGCAATTTGTTGTTTATTGCTCAAGTATAAGGGAGTGTTTGATAAATCTTTTGGCACTTATTTCTTAACTTTTTTTTACTTTTATTGACACATTGTAATTATACATCATAGTGAGGTTCAAAGTTATACAAACAAACATGCACACAGGTCTTGGTGTGTTTCCCTTTAGATCCTACCCTGCTACTCACTCTTCTCCATACAAAATAGTGAGATTGGTAGTGATACCTTCATATGTGAGCATAACATACTTTGAATTGTTTCATCAGTTCTTCCTTTTCCCCACCCTAACTGCTTCCCCCTTCCACTATTCTAGTGGTCTTTCTCCTCCATTTTCTATCTTCCACATATGAGAAAAAACATTTCACCCTTGACTTTGAGACTAGTTTATCTCACTTAACATAATATTCTCTAGTTCTACCCATTTTCCTGCAAATGACATTACTTTGTTGTTATTTATGGTTGAGTAAAATTTCATTGTGTATATATAGTACATTTTTGTTATATATTTATCTGTGACAGACACCTAAGTTGGTTCCATAATTGGACTATTGGGAATTGTGCTGCAGTAAACACGGATATGCATGTATCACTAGAGTATTCTGACTTTAATTTTTTTGGAAAGATCCTGGGGAGTGGTATAGAGGAGTCATATGGTGGTTCCATTCCTAGCCTTTTCAGGAATCTCCATACTGATCTCCATAATGGTCTAATTTACAGCCCCACCAACAATATATGAGTTCCTATTTCACCACATCCCTGTCAGCATTATTGTTTGTATTCTTGGTGATTATCATTCTAGCTAGAGTTAGATGGAATCTCAGTGTAGTTTTGATTTGCTAATGATGTTGAACATTTTTTTCATATATCTATTGGCCATTTGTAGTTCTTCTTTTCAGTAGAGTCTATTCAGTTCAATTGGCCATTTGTTTTTTAGTGTTAAGGTTTTTTTTAGTTCTTTATATATTATAGATAGTAATCCTCTGTGAGAGGAGTAGCTGGCAAAGATTTTCTCCAATTCTGGAGGATCTCTTCAGACTCTTGATGGTTTTCTGTCCAGAAGCTTTTCAGATGGATGCCATCCCATTTATTGATTCATAGTTTTATTTTCTGAACTTTGGGAACCTTATTGAGACAGTATCTACCAGTGCCTATAGGTTGGAGAGTTGGTCCTATGCCAACTCTCATTTCTACATCTTTCACCCATTTTGAGATGACTCTTGTTCAGGCTGAAAGACTGGAGTCTAATTTCATTCTTCTACATATTGATAGCCAGTTTCCCACCAGCACTTGAAGCTCTTCTGCTATAGGGGGTACCTCAATCTAGTTTAAGGGTTTTTTTTTTTCACTTCTTTGGTAATCTCTTTAAAACTTTTTAAAATTTATTGGTGCACTGTAATAATACATCTTGATGAGGTTCAGGGTGGTAGAGGCATACATGCACACATCACTCATTTAGCCCTCCCCCAATTACCACCCCATTCCCTCCCCCTTCCCTCCTTCTCATGCTCAGCATACTGATTGACTTGGATAAGTTTGTATATGTAGACCCGAAAGGCACAAGAAATTAAAATGAGGATCAATACGTGGGATTGCATTAAACTGAAGAGCTTCTGTACAGCAAAGGAAACCATCAAGAACCTCAAACAGAGAGCCGACAGAATGGGAGAAGATTTTTGCCAGCTACTCCTCTGTTAGAGGACTAATATCTAGCATATACAGAGAACTCAAGAAACTCACCGCTTAAAAAAACAACCCAATCAAAAAAAATGGGCAAGTGAACTAAATAGTTTAAGTTTTTTATGATCAGACAATGTTCTCTATTATTTTAATTCTTTCAAATTAATGAGTCTTGTTTTTTAGCCCAACAAATGCCCTGTATTGAATTTATTTTTCATTTTCACTAAGAAAGATTGTGTGCCCTATTGGTGTTGGGTAGATACCTCATAATGTCAATTAGTTTGATTTTCCTAATATTGTGTTTTATATCTACTATATATACTTGTTCATTTAACTGTCTACTTTTATTCATTACTGAGTAAAGTCCATTGAAATATCAACTATAATTATGGAATATTTCTTCCTTCAGTTCTCTGTTTTGGCTTCATGGACTTTAAAGTATTAGGTACTTGAACATTTTTACATAAACCTTTAGGAAATTAGCCGTGTGTGTGTGTGTGTGTGTGTGTGTGTGTGTGTGTGTGTGTTACTAGAGAATGAACCCAGGGGTATTCTACCTCTGAGCTACAACCCAACCCCTGTTTATTTTGAAAGAGGGTCTCCCTAAGTTGCCCAGGTTGGCCTCAAACCTGTGATTCTCCCTTTTCAGCCTCCCAGGAAATTAGTCTTCTTGATGAATTTTCCTTTTATCATTAAAAATGTCACCCATTTCTTTTTTTTTTTTTTTTTTTGCGGTACCGGGGATTGAACGCAGGGGCGCTCTACCTCCACGCTACACCCCTGGCCCTATTTTTTTATACTTTATTTTGAAACCAGGTCTCACGAAGTTGCAGAGGGCCTCACTAAGTAGAGAGAGAGAGAGCTGAGGCTGGCCACGAACCCGGATCCTCTGGTCTCCGCCTCCCAAAGTACTGGGGTTACAAGCATGCGCCACCACGCCCGGCTACCCATTTCTTTTATAATATTCTATGCCCTAGGGTCCTCTTTGATATTAATATAGTAAATATAATTTTATTATGTGTTTACATTATATATTTTTCTATTCATTACTTTTAAGCTGTACACTTATTAATATTTAAAATGTATTTTTTTTAGCCAGCATATATAGGTTTTGTTTAGGTCCTGTATGGCAGTCTCTGCCTTTTGAGTGTTCAGAACATTTATTTTTAATGAAAATTTACTTATATGGTTGTCTTTAAGTCTATTATCTTGATATTTGTTTTCTATTTGTTCCATATTATTTGTTCTTTTCCCTTTTTTTCTTGCCTTCCTTTGGATTATCATTTAAAATTACACTTTATGTCTGTTTTTGGTTTATTATTTATACCTTTGCATTACTTTTAGTGGTGGTTCCAGGGTTCACAATATGCATATTCAACTTATCATGGTTATATCTTCAAAGAATAATACACCATTTCTCAAATAATATAAGAAATTTAGAGGTATGCTTATATTACTCCTCCTCTGTTCTATAATTTTGTTTTTATGTCTTTTATTTCTAACATAGCTAAGACATCTTGATATTTTTGTTTCAGTTAATGATCTTTTAAAGAAATTTAGAAAGAAGAAAAAGACTGTCTATGTTTATCAACACATTTATCATTTCTAGTATACTTTATTCTTTGTGTGGTTCCAAGTTATCACTTGAAATATTTTTTCTTTTCTGGTTGCTTTTATAATTTTCCCTTTATTACTAGTTCAGTAATTGATAATGATACACTTTAGTGTGCTCTTTAAAATATGTTTTTCTTGCTTGGAATTTACTCATCTTCTGGGACATTTAAGATTTATCATGCTTGAAAAATTTCAGTAATTTTTTTCAAGTGTTTTTTCTTCTTGACACTTTCTGTTTTGGGGACTCCAGTAACCTAACATTAGATCATTTTATAGTTACTGAAGCACCATAAGTTTTTCCCACCTTTTTACTCACTGTATTTCAAGTCCTGTACCCATTATTTCCAAATGTGTAGAAACAGAAATACCCCATTACTTATTTATTTCTACAAATTTAAATTTAAAATTATTTATGAATTAAAAGTCAGATAACTAAATAATAACTTTAAAGCATCATAGGAAAAAACGTATCACTCAAACTAAAAATAAAACTATTATGTACATTAATAAACATTTGTTCAAAATATTTTTGTATTATATATGCATGGCAGTTACCTTCCATTAATAATTATTAAAAAAAACAAAGATCATCTAACATGTTAGAAAAATTAACAGAACAAAAGAAGTCCAATATAAAGTAACAGAATAAATGGCCCTAAAGAAATTAGATAACTAAAAGAGCCAGGCATGGTGGCGTAGCTTGTAATCCCAGTACTTTGGGAGGCGGAGACCAGAGGATCCGGGTTTGCGACCAGCCTCAGCTCGCTTTCTTTCTCTCTCTCTCTCTCTCTCTCTCTGCAACTTCGTGAGACCCGATTTCAAAATAAAGTATAAAAAAATAGGGCCGGGGGTGTAGCACGGAGGTAGAACACCCCTGGGTTCAATCCCCGGTACCGCAAAAAAAAAAAAAAAATTAGATAACTAAAAGAAATATAATTATAATTAGTATGCTCAGAGACTTGAAAAGATAATGCATTCTTAAGAAAAGACTGATTCAAAAAATTTATAGAAAAAGTTTTTAAAAATAAAATTTTGGTAAAATAAATTCAACAGATGTGATTAAAAACCACAGTTTTACTGCAATGAAGTTTATCTCAGTATGCCAGTTAAAACCAGCCACCTTGAAAATAAAGCAACATACTCACAACAGGAGAGATATTAAATGGTCAGCTTAGTAAATTTATTATCATTTTTATTACTGTGAATATAGCTGCAAAACTCCCTAGGGTGTCCAAAACATCATTTTGGTGAAGAAAGGAGAACACATTGAATTGTGTTATAAATAACTAGATTTTCTCCCTAAATCCAGGCATGTGTTATCTTTTCTATCTGTGTATTTGTTGAACTATTTCTAATTTCATTGCCCTGGTCAGAATGAAAAAATTTTATCAGAATTCATTTAGATGAGAAAGGTAGTAGAATTCATCCATTAAAGCAAAAGAAAAGGAACTGGGATTTAAGCTTACCTTAAACAGTTTTGATACATCATGAATCAGTAGTTCAAGATAATTTAATCATCTATGCTTTTAGGAGTTAAGTTTTTAGAAATGAACTTTTGCTTGTATATGATACAAGTATAAAATGTGTGCACTAATAATTGTTTAAAGGCTAACAATAGAAACAAGAGATGAATTTGGTTGCTTACAGCAGCTTATTGAGCATGGAAAGTCTGCTTTGCATAAAATTAAATTACATAAACAAAACACTGATGAATGGTTAACACCAGATGGATGCTTACACAAAATCAAATCAGATGTGCTACTATAAACACAAGTTAATAAACTCGACTGGACTTTGTTTCTTTAGGGTCATTAGTATAAGAGTGTCTATCATGTTAAATCTATCTGAGTTACTTGCCATGAATCAAAGTAATGAGCTTAAGTCATCAAACTGTCTCAGATAATCATCATTAGCATCTTGCATTTTCTATATCCAAGATACTTTGCAGTCAACATGCTTTTTCTTCAAATTACTGCTCAAGGCATTCTTGTTTCTTGGTCCCATTTTAGTTATTGCTGGTTCCAATGTAAAAATAAGTTATTTTTCACAGGTTTGTTTAGAAGCCCAGAGTTTTAAAATCAGAAACAATGTTTAAGATCGTTGCTTTATTAAAGAATTTTCTTATCACCATTATGAAAGTAATGTGGCTGAACACTAAAAATGTTATTTACTGTGTCCTTGGGATGTTAAAACTCCAGCACTCTCTGATCTACTTTTACCTATCAGAGCAATTTTAAAAAGAATCTGATGGCAGTAATTTACTCTTTTGTTTCTGTTGATCTAATTGCAGATTTATTTTTATTTTAAATGTTTCTAGTTTGGCTCTATATCCAAACAATGGAATTTCTGGCATCAATGGTAGGACTAATATATGGTTGGGAAGGTGTAAGTCCTTATAATTATCCTTGAAACATGTGCAAAGTATTTGGAATGCCACCAATTAAAATAAAGTTGCTTTTTTTGTGGTACCGGGGGATTGAACCCAGGGGCATTCTACCTCTGGGCTACACCCCCAGCCCTATATTTTATTTTTTAATTTTGAAACAGGGTCTCACCAAGTTGTGGAGGACCTCACTAAGTAGCTGAGGCTGGCCGTGAACCCGGATCCTCTGTTCTCCGCCTCCCAGGTACTGGGATTACAAGCGTGTGCCACCACGCCCAGCTAAAGTTGCCTTTTAGAAATTTTATGGAGAAGGAAATTGAAAGACATGGTTCATGAATATAGAAACTCAAAACAATGTAGTTGGTGGGAGTGATGTCTTTAAGACAGCCTGAGATTCTAGTTTGCCCTATAAGAGACCTGGCTGCTGGACAAGGTCCCTTTTTCATTTTTTTCTAAGAATCTCATCTGTATACCATAAATTTCCTCATATATTCTTTGTCATCAATCTTTTCCCATCTCCCTTCCCTGCCATGTTATGTTAAATGAGATCAAATAGGTAAAGACTATCACAGTGATGGCATGACTTTTTATCATTCTGAAGCAAAATTATGCAAGCACAAATCCCCTCCTCTGGTCTTTCCATTCTCCCTCACTTGCTTCTCTGTCTGTCTCACATACCATGGATTCTGTGAGGATTCTCAGTCCTGGTTTCTGCCATTCCCTCTACTTGTCTCAATTCAGGAATATTTGCCTGTGTTCAGTCTCTGTCTAGGTACATAGTATAATGCCCATGCCACTGTCAACACAAATACTAGTCATTCCCATTGCATGAGCAAAGTGCTTTTAGTATCTTGGGTGTTTCAGAGTACATGTTGTGCTGACTGATCACAACAGAGAGGCCCAGAGCAGCCAGACCTCATGAGGGAAAAATCAGCAAGAAGCGAAGGTGAGAAGCATAAACCCAAGTCTACAGTGGGATGGTCCTAGGATGGGAGAGCCTAGAGTGATTTCAGACAGTTAGGGAAATGGGTTTAGATTTCTACCCTTTTTTATTTTTACTTAAATTTACTTTTTAAAGTAATACATGAAAACCTTAAAAAGGGACATAGTTATGGGGTACCATGTGATGTTTCCATACATGTCTATGTTATATAATGTTTAAATCAGGTTAAGCCTGTTTAACATTTCAAACATTCATTATATCTTTGGAAAAATCTCTGATATTATTTGTCTGACAAGGTCGTTCATGCCCTTGGTTTGTACACCCAGACCTTAACCAAGGCTAATTACTCAGGTTTTATCTCTTGATGTTTTCCCAGATTTCTTGAATGTTCCAATTTTGGTCTCTTGTTTTCTTTTCTTTATTGCTGATTGAGTGTTCAAATTTATATACACTGTCTTTTATGCCTTTTATGGAAAACTGTTTTCATATATTTTGATTACTACAGCTTTGTAGTATATTTTGAAATCAGGTAGTGTAATGTCTCCTAGGAGCTTTGTTCCTTTTCCTCATTATGGGTTTAGCTATTCAAGATTTCTTTTTGTATGTGTGTGGTTCCATATAATTTTAAGATTGTGTTTTAAAATTCTCTGAAGAATATCATTAGTATTTTGATAGAAATTGCACTGGATCTATAGATCACTTTGGGTAGTATGGACATTTTAACAATATTGATTCTTTAAACCCATTGACATAGGATATCTTTCCTTTTTTGCATTCAATTTCATCAATGTTGTATAGTTTCCATTGTAGAGAGATTTTACCATTTTGGTTAAATTTATTCCTGGGCATTTTATTTTTTGTAGCTATTGTAAATGAGATGCTTTCTTGATTTCCATTTCAGATAATTGGCGATTAGTTCATAGCAATGTGACTGATTTTTGTATGTTGAATTTGTATCCTGCAACTTTTCTGAGTTCCTTATTCTGATAGTTTTTGGTAGATTTCCACCTTTTAAATATATGAACTGGCAGGATTGTATCATTTCAAATAACTTGTATGCTTCTATGCAAAACATCAAATTTAAGTGACAGAGAGGATAAGAAGAGAAATGACATATGAAGTCTTTAACTAAAAGAGCGTGCCATTTAGTTGAAACATTGAGATTGAGACATTTAGCTCAGTAGTACAATGTAATGGAAGACATGTTTACCCAGTCAGCGTAGACGCTGTAGCAGCAGAGGGACCATGCAAGGAGAAGCTGGAAAGATGCTGTCCTTGTACACTGTCACCATGGCTGTTTTGCAACCCATTCACTGCCTATAGAAGGAGAGAAAATGGAAACAAGTTTAACCCCATGGTTTTGATTAGAAGGCGTTTCTCATGAGACAAAGATGGTGACTTTTTTTCCTTAAACAAAATGACACAGGCTCTGCTTTCATTATGGAATTTAGAAAATACTATTTCATGGTCCCTTTCATTCCTATGGTTTAGATAACGACTATTAATTCTTTTACTTGTATGTGTATAAATATTTTATCAGTGTATTTCAGTGGTGACAAATATACTGGAAAATTGAAACGCACTAGTGATCTTGTCATCTTTTATTTAAGTGTAAAGTTTACTGTGTCACAAAACAACAAAATGTGAAGGGTAAGAATTTTAGATGAACATTTGTTTATATGCATCCATATGAATAATCATTTAGAATTACAAAAAAATAAGACAATATAGTCCACATTTAAAGATGCACAATTATACTATAAATGAAAACTACATAGATGACTCATTGTCCATGTAATATTAAATTCATATTTGTTTTATATGACATGTTATTAGCAGTCAAATTCCCCCATAGAGCACACACACTTGTAATAAAAAACATCAAGGATTAATGATAATAGTTTTCTGTCATTTCATTTGCTTAAATAGACCTAATACTGCTTTAATCTGTGCAATTTATGTCTATTTTATAATGGAAAAGATAAAATTGTATGTATTTTTAAGACATTCCATCTTGAAATATATATATGTCATGAAATGACTAAAAATGCATTATCTCACATAGTTACCATATTTTGTGGTGAGAACTCAACCTCCAGTCTTAGCATTTTTCAAGAATGTATTCTAATACTCTATTGTACAAAATGATATAGTTCTCTGACTTATTCCTGATAGCTTAATGAAATTCTGTATCCTTTGACCAACATCTCTCCAACCCATGTCTCCCCCTCCCAACTGCCGTAGACCCTGCTAACTACCATTCTACTTTCTTTTTCTGAAATCAATATATTTTTAGATTCCACTTATGAGAGTATATCATATTTTTCTTTATCTGGCTTATTTTGCTTAACTTACTATCTTCCAGGTTCATCCATGTTGTAGCAAATGATGGGGTTTTCTTCTTTTTATGGCTAAAACAGTATTCTGTTGCATGTATAGATCACAGTTTCTTTATCCATTCATGAACACTTAGGTTGCTTCCATATCTGGGCAATTGTGAATATTGCTGAAATAAACATGGAAATGCAGATATCTCTTAGACATACAGATTTCATTTCCTTTGGATATATTCACAGTAATGGGATTGGTAGTTTTATTTTTTGAGAAATCTCTATACTGCTTGTACAGAGATTGTTGTTTGGCGTTGTTCTTTTTGCTCAAGATTGATTAGAGTATTTGGAATCTTTTGTGGTTTCATATAATTTTAGTATTGCTTCTTTTTGTTTCTGTGAAGAATAGTATTGAACTTTTTATTGGGGTTCGATTGAATCTACAATAGCTATCTACAATAGCTTTGTGCAGTACATTTTAAAAATTAAAATTTCTTCTAATCTATGAATATAGAATTTCTTTACATTTACTTATGTCTTTTTCAAATTCTTTTATTCTTGTTTTATGGTTTTCATTATAGAGATTTTCATCTCCTGGGTTAATTTTTTTTTCTAAATATCTGTGTAGCCATTGGAAATGGGGTTATTTTTTCTTGATTCTTTTTCAGATAGTTTGCTAATAGTGTATAGAAATGGTACTAATTTTTATATCCTGCAACTTGACTGAATTTATTAGTTCTAACAGTTTTTGATGAAGTCTTTAGGATTTTATATTTATAAGAGCATTTCATCTGCAAATGAGGCCACTTTAATTTCTTTTCCAATTTGTATGCCATTTCTTTTTTTCTTTTGCCTGACTTCTCTGGCTTGGACGTCTAGTACTATGTTGAATATAAGTGCTGAGAATGGCCATCTTTGCCTTGTTCTTGATCCTAGAGGAAAAGCTGAAAGTATTTCCCCATTAACTGTGATGTTAGCTATGGATCTGTCATATATGGCCTTTATCATGTTGAGATACATTCCCACTAAATCTAATTTGCTGAGGGCCTTTACCATAAAAAGATGTGGAATTTCATCAAATTATCTTTCTGTATCTATTGTAGTTATCAGGGGTTTTGCCCTCCGTTATGTTACTATGATATATTACATTCGCATTTTAGTCTGTTGAACCATCCTTATATCCCCAGGATAAATCTCATTCATAGTGAAAGGTCTTTTTAAAGTATTGTTGTAAAGCGTTCTTATATTTTGTTTGAGGAGTTTAGCATCTGTGTTCATTGGGGATATTGGTGTATAGTTTTCTACTTTTGTTGTATCCTTGTCTGACTTTGTTTTCAGATAATGCTGGCCTAGTAAAGTGAGTTTGGAAGAGTGTAAGAAGAATTGATATTAGTTAATATTGAAATATTTGGTAAAATTCATCAGCAAAACCATTAGGTCCTGGGCTTTTCTTGGGGAAAGTTTTTATTACTGATTCAATCTCTTTACTCATATTGGTTTTAAGATTTTCTATTTTTCATAATTCAGTCTTGATAGGTTGTACATATCAAGGAATATATCTTTTTCATTAGGTAATATAATTTGTTGTATAATTGTACATAATACTCTCTTAACATCCTTTGTATTTTGTTGTATCAGCTGTCTCCTTTTTCATTTCTGATCTTACCTATTTCTATAATCTCTATGTTAGTTTGGGTAAGAAAAATTTAGTTTACTGATGTTTCTATTGTTTTTCTAGTTCATTTTGGTGCAATGTTTGTTTATTTTTAGATCTATTTTATTCTATTTGATGTAGGCATTTATTGCTACAGATTTCCCTCCTGTAACTGCTCTTGCTACATACCGTAAGGATTGGTATATTGAATTTCCTTTTTTGTCTCAATAAATCCTTAAGTTTCTCTTTTAAATTCTCTGGTGATTGTTCAGAAGCATGTTGTTTAATTTCTATATATTTATGAATGTTCCATGTGCAGTTGAGAAGAATGTTTTCTGCTGCTATTGGATGGACTGTTCTGAATGTTAGATCCATTTGATCTAGAGTGTAATTTAAGTCTATGTCCTCTTTGGTTTTCTGCCTGGATGATCTGCCCATTGCTGAAAGTGGGGTGCTAAAACTCCTTACTATTATTGTATTGCATCTATGTCTCCATTCATATCCATATCTTTTAATATGTACTTTATATATTTAGGTGCTCTGATGTTGTGTGTGTGTGTGTGTGTGTGTGTGTGTGTGTGTGCACGCGCGCGTAATAACTGTTATATCTTGTTGCTGAATTGGCCCCTTTAACATTATAAAATGACCTTCACTGTTTCTCTTTCCAGGTATTTACTTGAAGTCCATTTTGTCTAAGTCACACTCCTCCTCTCTATTTTCATTTTCATTAAATATCTTTCCTATCCCTTCACCTTCAACTTAGGTATATCCTTGAGATCAAACGAGTCTCTTACAGGAAGCAATAGTTGTGTTTTACTATTATTATTCATCAACCATTCTCTATTGCACGATTGGAAAATTCAATCCATTTACATTTGAGGTGATTATTTATAAAGACTTACTACTGCCACAGTTTTATTGTTTTTTATGTATTTAGTATAGGTTTTTACTTTTTGGTTACTATAAGGCTTAAAACAAGGACATTATTTACACATTACCATCACAATAGTAGATTATTCTGAATTTAACTGTATACTTACTTTTCCAGTGAGTTTTATATTTTTAAAGGTTTTTGTTTTACTCTTAGTATACTTTTCTTACAACTTGAATAACTTCCTTTAGTATTTCTTGTATGACAGGTCTGCTAGTAGTGATAAGCTTGTGTTTGTCTAGAAAAGTCTTTATCCTTTATTTCTGAAGGACAGCTTTGCTGTTATAGCATTCTTGGTTGGAAGTTTTTTCTTCAGCAGTTTGAATTTGTAATTCCACATTTTCCAGGCTTCTAAGTTTCTGCTGAGAAGTGTGCTACTTGTGATTCTTATATGTGGTGCTTTATTCTTCCTAATTTTATGATCCCCTCTTTGTCTTTGACAGTTTGATTAAACATGTCTTGGGGTGGTATTATTTGTATTAAATCTTACTGGAGACCTTTGACTTTCTTGTGCCTGGATATTTATATCTTTCTCCAGGTTTGGGAAGTTTCCTGCTATTATTTCTTTATATTTTTTTTTTGCAGTACTAGGGATTGAACCCAGGGGCTTCTACCTCCAAGTCACACCCCTATTTTTTTATTCTTTATTTGGAAACAAGGTCTCACTAAGTTGCGGAGGGCGTAAGTAGCTGAGGCTGGCCACGAACTCAGATCCTCCTGTCTCAGCCTCCCAAGTACTGGGATGACAAGCGTGCGCCACCACGCCTGGCTATAAGGTTTTCTACACCTCTATCTTTCCTTCCATTTTTCCAATGACTCAAATATTAATTCTTTTGATGCTATCTCATACATTGTCTAAATGTTTTCATCTTGACTATTTTCAAATAAACTGTTTTCTAGCTCACAGATTCTTATGCTTGATTAGTTTTGATACTGAAGCTCTGTATTGAATTTTTGTTCCATTCACTATATATTCCCATTCCAGGTTTTCTGTTTATTGCTATTACTGTATCAATCTATTAAGTTTTTATTCTGGTCACTTATTGTTTTCCTCATTTGCTGAATTATTTGTGTTATCTTAAAGTTTTCTGAGCTTTACTTAAACAGTAACTTTTAGTTCTTTGTCAAGCAATTTCTTCATATCTACTTCTTAGTGGAGGTGCAATAACTGTATTTTGCCCCTTTAGTGATGTCATGTTTCCCTGATTGTTCTTAATTCTTGTGACTGTATGCCAGTGTCTTTGCATTTGAAGACACAGGTGATTATTTGAGTCTTCATAGACTGGCTTTGTCTAGGAAAGCTCTCCAACAGTCAAGCCTTTCCAGAGATTATGGCCAGAACTTCTGCCATGCTTCTGAACTCTGGGGCTACTGGAACCCACAGAGTGCCGAGGTGAACTGATGACTGAGTCCACTTTGCAGTCCTGAAGCCTGTGGAGTCCTACCTGTATGTTTTTGAAGATTCATTTTGTGGACTAGCCTGAATTCTGAGAGGATGAAGGCCCCACTGGTGCTGGGTCTTGCTGTAGCAGACTTCGTTTAAGACAAAGTCTCATACTTTTCTCTAAGTAGATGTTCTACTGCCTAGGATTGGGGGAGAGGTGACACAGGGCATAGAAAACTGTCCTTTCTTTCATGCATCTTTTCTTTTTATTGTGCTACAACCAGGTACTATGGTCACTCATTTGCTTTCATTAGATCTTGTGGATTCTCATGCATGGATATTTATTCAAGTTGATATTCTGTGAAGGGACGAATGCAGTAGAGTCCTGTTCTGCCATCTTGCTCTGCCCCTTCCTATATCTAAATTTTATGTTTTATGTTACGTTCTAGCAGGTAGATATAAAATGGTATTTTAAAAACATCTGCCTTTTTATTTGAGTGACTAAGATTGAAATTGAGAATTAATTATGACTACTTTTACATTAAATTATGAATTTGAAAAAATTAGAATAAAATGGCCTACTGTTAATACTCTAATGGCATAAACTTAAAACAATATGAGGAAAATATAGACTTTATTCTGATTATCTGTGTTTCCTACTAAACTCCATTTATCTAAATTGTGATCCTCTTCTAATTGCAAATATCCTATTTAAGAGTCAAATGCTATCACAATAAGTGAAACATAGTGCTATTGTGGATATTAAGAACTATGGGAGCATCATTTATATTTATTTGAGACCTATTACTTACACTAAAAAATGAACAAAATTTTGGATCAGTCTCAAGGAAATAGTCTACATCAGTATAGGTTAGGAGAGTTAAGATTAGCTTCATATAGATGCAATACAGAAGTAATGAGAAAAATACATATCAGAGACAGTCATGGTGTTTGAGGTAGGTAGATATCTGAGAACCCAAGAAAGGAAGCAGAGAACTGACTCATATAAGGCAGTTGTTCTGGCTCAAGTTAAGTGCTTTTGTCTCTATTACTTAGACTGTGATGTCCGATAAGATAGCCACTGGTCTCATGTGGCTATTTGCATTGAATAATATTTTAAAATCCAGTTCAATGTCACTAACCACATTTAAGTGCTCAGTAACTGCATGTGGCCAGGAGCCCTTTACAGTAGCACATATGTGGAATGTTTCTGTCACTGCAGAAAGTTCTATTAGGTAGCATTGGCCTGGAAATATTAATTTACCCTATCATTAAACCCAAAATAGCATTTCCAGCTACAAAGAAAAAACTCTACTAGACTAGTTCACTTCTTACAACCAATCATAAAACTGAACAAAATAAATGAAGCAACTCTAATTAGGCACTGAACAACTGGTGATATGACTGTAATCTTTAAGGCCTGGGAAGCTCCAGGTGAGATATATAATCAGGATGGCTGTCTTCTTGGAAATAATATTTTGAGCATAGTGAACCATGGCAATCATGCTGAGCTGAGGAGTCAGGTGTTGAAAGCTCCTGGCAGCTTACTTATTAGAATATATAGAAAAAAGAAATTGGAAATAAATAATATGCACAAAGGATTTCTTGGTGGATTCTCAGCAATTAGTTAGACTCAGCATGGGAAAAACAATACGGTGCTTTCTAGAGAGGAACTGCTGTAGAAGTGGGCCTTGCTGGAGTATAGAAAATTTGGAACCCCCTTTTTTTTTTACCATGGTGGACATTCAGCTGATAAAACCCTCACCTTAAAGAAAAAGGTAAAGCAGGACCTATTCTATGTCTGTTCTAATAAAGCTGAAATCTATGTACTGGCTAGATACACATGAAAAACTGTTTAAATTGGAGTCCTATCATGTTAAAATGACTTTGGAAATATAGTGAGCTCAGATATCTTCACTAAGAAAATACAAAACTAAGCATACACAAATTCAAGGTGTTTAACCAAGAATTGATAGGTAAACTAGAACAAAAATCAACACGTTCCAGAATTCTGAGTTTCTAAAATATATCATTTGAAATACCCAGTACCAAGGAAAAATTAATAGATGTGCAAAGATATAGGGACCTATGACCTATGCCCAAGGAAAAAAACAGGCAATAGAAACTGACCCACAGGTGATGAAGATGTTTGATTAATCAAAGATTTTAGGATTAAATATGGTGGAATAGAGGAAGACAGTAAGTTTCGGTTGCTCCAACACTCAGAATTCAACCAGCGGGAAGACTGCTTCTTGGCAAGAGAAGAAAAGTAGTCGGAATTCAACAGAGAAAAGGCAGTTGAAACTTGGTGTAACTGGACATAGCACAGAGAGCAGAGGACTGGAAAGAGCTCCATGAGTCTCACCTAGTGAGCAGAGAACGGAACTGATGCCATCTTGGTGAGCCTGTGTAGAGGCTGGCAGCTGCTGGACTGGTGGCTCTCAGAGACCAACTCCAGCAAAGAAGCAGCAGAATCTTGTTGAACCAGTGATTTCAGAAAGCCTTCATCACAAACAATCACATTCTTCTCTCCATGCTTGAATACCTCAAGTTGTACCTCCCCAGACCACCCAGCTAAACTGCCTAGCAAACTCCTGTGGCTATAGCTGAACCAGACCAAGAAATGACAGGACTTTCCTGCAGGGACCACAGTGGCTACATCCCGCCTTCTCAAGACCACTGTTAATCTACGAACCAACCAGCCAAACCACCCAGCAAACTCCTGTGGCTGCAGCTAGTCCCTTCCAGCAGGAACCAAGTGGCATTCACCAAGACCATGAGTTTACAAACCATCCCAGCAGGAGCCTGCATGGCTATAGGGACTTGCATGGCAATGAACAGGCCTGAAGGGGTCTGTGAGTTGGCAAATCATCTTTGTGAAGGTAGGGGATGGGGCTATATTTGGACACAACAGAAACTGATAGTCCCTAGGGTCACCCGGGTGGGAATAACCTAGGGTGGCCAGTTCACTGCACCCCTGTAGGGTTTCCATAAATCACCACAGGATCACTAGCAGTAGTATCTGTGGGACGAAATAACTCAGCCAAACATGCTGCAAGCTCAGAATGCTATAAACTCACACCGAGTGGTGTTTGTACACCACAAGTACCAAGGCTGGAGACCAACAGGTCTCACATGATTGCAGCTACCCAGAGCAGCAGCAGTGTCTCTGGGGATAAATAACTGAACTGCCCAAGCCCCAGACTCAGAACAGTACATTCTCTCCCTGCCAGAGCATGGACCTTTAAAGTAGGGAGGCCAGGGGCCATCATGGGTTCACATGTCTTCAACTACAGGCTGGGAATACAACTCTCCACCAGCAGAGTTTGTATCTGGCAATCATGCATGCCAGTGACTAACACCTCCACATGATTGCAACCAGCAGATCAGTGGTGGCAACCTTGGGCCATCAAAACGCAGCCAGCTGAGCCACAAGCTTGGAACATAGTAAACTCTGGCCCTGCTGAACTTATACCCAGTGACCACAGAGGCAGGAGGTCAGCACTCTGCAGCATTTCATGAATTTGCAACCAGAAAAGCAACAATGGTGTCTGAGGGGCATTAAATCCCAACCAGCGGGCCGCAGGCTCTGAATGGAACATCATAGTCTCTGGCCCTGCTGAATTTGGGCCTAGAGAGCACAGTGTCCTGTAGCCAATCAGAGACTCTGGTTTACTTGCACTAAGAACTATATCTTGTTAAATAGGTTCTGTGGAATAAACTCAAAAGTCTGATTATATGAGACATATTCATTGAGGCAAATATATACCCCCAGAACACCAACAAAACAAGATCAAAGAAGAATTTCTCCATGACACATAATAAGCAAAATTATTAACATAAAGGCAGAGGAAAGAATCTTAAATGCATTGAGAACAAAAGAACAGGTGACATTCAGGGGCAAAACAATAAGAATCACTCCATACTTCTCAATGAAGTCTTGAAAGCCAGGAAAGACTGGTATGATGTTCTTCAAACCCTGAAAGAAAACAACTTCCAACCAAGACATTATTCAACATTGATGGAGAAATAAAAACCTTCCAAGTCAAGCAGAAACTAAAATAATTCGTGACTTCCAGGATGGCACTAGAGAAAATATTTAAAGAAATAAAACACAAAGAAGAAAAAAATAAAAAAATGCCAGAACCAGAGAAAGGGAGAATTCCACCAGATAGGCAACTAACTGAAGGAGAAATAACACCATCTCAAACAGAAAATATAACTCAAAATAACAGGAAACAAAAATCATCTCTCAATAATAACATTGAATGTCAAAGGTCTAAACTTCCCAATTAAAAGGCATAGACTGTCAATGTGGATTAAAGAACATAATCCAAATATATACTACTTGCAATAAACTCACCTTACAAGCAAAGATATCCATAGGATAAAGGTGAAAGGATGGAAAAAGTTATACCAGGCAAATGGAGACCAAAAACAAGCAGAGATAGCAACTCTCATGTCTGACAAAGCAGATTTTAAGCTAAAACTTTTAATAAGAGACAAAGCAGGTTACTTCTTACTAATAAAAGGAACAATCCAATAAGAAGATGTAATGATAGTAAACATTTATACCCCAAATGTGGGCACACCCACTTTTATAAAACAAACTCTTCAGGACATTAGGTCTCAAATATCAAATGCAATACTATTGGGATACTTCAACACAACATTTACACCAATAAATCGATCTTGGTGGTAAAAGATGAGTAAAGACTCTTCAGACCTAAAGAACACTATAAACATAATGTACCTAGTAGACATATACAAAATATTCCAACCAACAATGACTGAATACACATTCTTCTCAGCTGCTCATGGAACCTTTTCTAAAATAGACCACATTTGGGGCCACAAAGCAAGTGCCAGCAAATTTAAAAAATGTAATATAATTTCTTGCCAACAACAGGAAGACCAAAATAAATTAAATGAATACGTGGAGACTGAATGACATACTTTTGAATATCAAAATATTCCTAGAATTAAATGAAAATAGAGGTGAACTAAGATGGTAACAGAGTTTCTCTGAGACTCAGAACTCTACCGCCATGAAGATATCTTCTTGACAAGAGAAGACAAGAATGAAAAATTGAACAAAACAACAATTGAAATGTGGTGGAATCAAAGCCAGAAGAGAGAACAGAGGACATTAAAGTGTTCCACATGTCTCACATGGGGAACGGCAGTGGTGGCACCATCTTGGCCAGGCTGTACTGGGGCTGGTGGCTGCCAGCACTGTGGATTCCAGAGACCTCCAGCAACGAAGCCAGTGACTTGTGAAGCCAGCGACTGACTGCAGACCATCATCAAAAGCAGTCAGCACCTCGCTCCATGATTGACAGAGACCTGACTGTCCAGATGCCCGACCAGAATCTGTGGTGGCGTTTGACCCCCCTATTCCTCCAGAGATCCAGAGTGGCGCTCAACAAGACCATAAGTTAATGAGCCGCCCCAGTAAGAGACCACCCTGTGCAGCCACAGGGACTTGTGTGGCAAGCAATAGACACACGGGGTCTGAAACTTTGTGGCTAACCCCGGCAGAAGTGGGGGTTCGGCTGCTGTTGGACACAGCAGAGGGATGGATTAGCAGATAGTCCCTGGGGACATTCAGGCAGGAGAGACCTACAGACCACAGGTCACAGAACCATTTTGGGGTCTCTGGGGATTGCTGGACAGCCAGTCGTGGTGTTTGGGGAGAAATAACTCAGCCTGCTGAGTTGCAGGAAAGCTATAGACTCGCATCTGGTGGTGTTTGGGTACTGCAAACACTGGTGCCAGGGGCCAGCAAGGGTTTGCATCATTGCGGCTGCCCAGAGCAACAGTGGTCTCTTGGGGCTGAAAAATTGAGCTATTGAATCTGCAGGCCTGGAACTACACAGTCTCTCCCTGCAAGAGATTGGGCCTTGGGTGGAGAGCAGCAGTGGTTCCATCTTGGCTAGGCTGCAGGCTGGGAGGCAAGAGGCCTGACAGTGTTTCACTTGATTACAACTACAGGCTGGGAACTCAACAATCTCTCCACCAGCAGAGTTTATGCTTAGAATGCCTGTGTGCTAGTGACTGACAGTGAGTGACCTCACGCAATCCTAACAAGCAGGTCAGGAGAGGGGTTCCAGGGGCCATCAAAGCTCAGTGATCCAGGCCACAAGGTTGGGACATAGCAACCACTGGCTTTGCTGAGCCTAAGCCCCCTGGCCACAGAGGCTGCAGGGGCAGTGCTCTACAGCATCAATGACTCACAATCAGCAGAGCAGCGGTAGTGCTTGTGGGGCACTAAATCCCAACCAGCAGGCTGCAGGCTCAGATCAGAACATCATAGTCTCTGGCCCTGCAGAGATTGGGTCTGGAGAGCATGGTGGCCTGCAGCCAATCAGAAACTCCTGTTTGCCTGCACTGAGAACTATATCTAGTTAAAGAGGCTCTGGGGGACAAACTCAAAAGTTTGATTATATGAGTCAGATTGGTAGAGGCAAATATATACCCCTAGCATAGACCTTATTATAAAGGGATAACAAATAGACACAGGAATCACACACAATGAGGAAGGAAATGCCAAGACAACAGAAATACAAACCTTAGAACCCTGAAAATATGAGAATGAATAACAGTGAGGAAACAAACTCCCACAACTCAGCATCAAGGGAGATCACCAACACTGATCCACAGGAAATGCAACAAGGAGAATTTCAAATTTTGATCTTCAATATGATGAAAGGCTTCAAAAAAGTGTACATAAAATTGAGGCTCTTAGAAAGAACCAGAAAGAGGCTTTCAGCAAAATTAAGGAGTCAATAAATGAATTAAAGACCACAACAGAAACGAACCCTGGCAGGTTAGACCACATGGAAAATAGGGTATCACTCTTGAAAGAGTTCATTCAAAACTGAAAACACAGTCAATAATATAGAGAAGACATTACAACAACACAACCTAAACATCCAATAAATATGGAACAATACGAAATATCCTAATTTATGAATAAAAGGCATAGAAGGTCTAGAAGCACAAAGCAGGGGTATCAGAAACTGCTTCAGAGAAATAATTTCAGAGAATTTTCCAAACATAGAAAAATACTTGGACATTCATGTACAGGAGACATACAAAATACCGTTAAGACAGGATCAAAGAAGGACCTCCCCATGGCACATAATAATCAAAATCCCTATCATAGAGGCCAAGGAAAGAATCTTAAAAGCAGTGAGAACAAAATAATGGGTGACATTCAGGGGCAAAACAATAAAAATCACTCCAGACTTCTCAACCCAAGTCATGAACACCAGGAGGACCTGTTATTATGTACTCCAGATGCTGGAAGAAAACAACTTCCAACCAAGAATGCTATATCCAGCAAAGATATCATTCAAAATTGGTGGAGAAATAAAAATATTCCAAGACAAACAGAAACTTAAAAGAATTCATGACTACCAAGCAAGCACTAGAGAAAAAACTTAAAGAAATAAAACACAAAGAAGAAAAAGGAAGCAAATTCCAGAACCAGTGAAATAAACTCCACCAGGTGGGCAACTAAGCAAAGGAGAAATAACACTACATCAAATAGAAAACAGAACTCAAAATGACAGGATACAAAAATCTTATCTCAATAATAACACTGTATATCTAAGGTATTAACTCCCCAATTAAAAGACATAGACTGGTAATGTGGATTAAAAAACATAATCCAACTATATGCTGCTTGCAAGAAACTCACCTTACAGTCAAAGATATCCATACACTAAAGGTGAAAGGATGCAAAAAGACATACCGTGCAAGTGGAGACCAAAAACAAGCAGGGGTAGAAACATTCATATCCGACAAAACAAACTTTAAAATACATCAGAAGAGACAAAGTAGGTCACTTCTTATTAATAAAAGGAACAATCCAACAAGAAGATATAATGATAGTAAACATTTATGCCCCAAATGTGGGTGCACCCACCTTTGTAAAACAAACTCTTTGGGATATCAGGTCTCAAATAGACCTGAATACAACTTCAACACACCAATCATGCTACTAGATCGATCTTCAAGACAAAAGATGAGTAAAGACTCTTTAGACCTAAAGAACATTATAAATGGACCTAAATGGACATACACAAAATATTTAAACCAGCAACAGCTGAATACACATCCTTCTTGGCTGCCCATGGAACCTTCTCCAAAATAGACCACATCCTGGGCCAAAAAAGCAAGTACCAGCAAATTAAAAATGTATAATAATTTCCTACATCTTCTCTGATCACAATGGAGTGAAAGTAGAAATCAACAACAGGAAGACCAAAGAAATTACATGAACACATGGAGACTAAATGATACTCTCTTAAATGAGGAGTGGATCAGAAAAGAAATAAGGGGAGAAATAAAAAAAAATCTGGAATTAAACGAAAATAGAGACACAATATACCAAAATATATGGGACACTTTGAAGGCAGTGTTAAAAGGAAAATTTAAGCTGGGCGTGGTGGTGCACGCTTGTAATCCCAGTACTTTGGGAGGCAGAGACCGGAGGATCCAGGTTCACGGCCAGCCTCAGCTCTCTCTCTCTCTTTCTTCCTGTTTCTCCCCCTCTCTCTCTACTTAGTGAGGCCCTCCGCAACTTCGTGAGACCCGGTTTCAAAATAAAGTA